>JAAEAF010001663.1:0-181039 GCA_011037195.1 Triatoma infestans | reverse complement strand
AGACATTTACGAAAAATGTATCTCTCACCTGAAGGAAAAATACAGGGAAAGGATTGGTGAACGTTAGTTCCAAGTGAAGGGACTCTGGTTTGGGAGTAGAGTGGCATACCTAAGACCACGACTAAATTTTTTGACGGTTGGGAATTGACCAAGGCTTCCTGTGGGAGATTGCTGAGACAATCATACTTGATTCTCTTGGCATAATCCACCACCATATATATGGGTCATGACTAGCAATGATTACTTGACTTACACATTCATCTAACTTTAGTCTGCGTATGTGTAGCTCTTGTGGTCCTCTATTAGGTGTTACATTTGTTCCGGTTGAATTTGTGTGTAGTAAATACCTACGCATTATTCCTATTCAACCATTATTCTCTGAATGGATTAGTATGCTGTGTTCCAGCAACTCATTGTAATTAAGCAGCCACACTTATTTTAATTATTGAAATAAAATGCTTTTTTTTGTAGAGACAGTTAAATGAGATAATAGCATAAATAAACAGAATCAAAATTTTAACAATAATTATTTCTTACACATGTGATTTTTTTTTTTACATAAAACACACACATACACATTTATCTTTTGTTTTTGTTTATAAGGTGCGACAATATGCTATGGTGACTATTGCCCCGAGCCTCCCCATTATGGACAAGGTGCCTAGGAAGAGAGCAGTATTACACCGTCTTAAACCTGAACCTCCTCATATGAGTCCAGTGCATTACCAGTAAGCTAATTCCATTCTTTATATATATATGTATTTAATTTAATCTTTTAAATCGCACTTAATAGATAGATCTTTTCAAGTCTGTGAAGGCACCTCTTTCTCCTCCATTTATCAAATCACACAGAAGTTGATGATACCGCAATACTCTCTCCGAACCTGGACCCGCCAGAGCGTCCTATGCTTTCCAAACATATCTTACATCCCTCGTGGGTCTTTAAGATGAAAAATTACAGTAAACCTAGGTAAATGCAAATATTTAGCATTTCCTTTGAATCGTAAAACTCAACCTCCTATTTATCTGAATAGAATCAATACCCATGCCGCCAGCTGACCTTGTGTCGTTTATCTTAAACTATTCCTGAACATGAGACTGATATGTATCCCAAAAACACATTTAGGGATCCATATCCCTACGAACATCTTCTTGACCAGCTAGATGAAAAAATTAGAGAGAAAAGACCTGGTTTGCAAAAACAAAAATCCTCTTTCACCAGGACAATGCACCAGCCCACAATAGTGCATTAGTAATGGGAAAATTAGGGTCTTTGAAGTATGAAATTTTGGAACATCCACTCTATTCGCCAGATTTGGCTGGCTCCCTCTGACTTTCATCAATTTCTAAACCTTAAGAAATTTGTGCTGGAAAATGTTTTGGGTCAAATGAAGAAGTGATAGCAGTGGTAAATAGATATTTTGAAGACCTTCCAGAATCACACTTTAGGGACAGAATCCAGTTAATAGAGAAACGTTGGACAATGTGTTTTGAACTAAAGAGAGACTACATTGAGAAATAAATACATTTTTAAAATTTAAAAAAAAAAATGCTCATTTTCACTACTATGCTGAGAATTTTTTACATTGCCCTAATATGGTACAATAATTCCGTTAATGTAGAAATACAATAATATTTTCTTATTTCTAACATTAGAAAAGAAACCAAAAAAGATTCATAGTTTCTGTAGTTTATAGTTTCAAATATCAATATACTACGTTAGAAAAAAAACAAATTTTGATATATAAATAATTTCTAAACTAACATGCTATGTTTCTATATATTCAGATTCAAAAAATCTATTCTAATTTTATTTATATAGATAGAGTTTACCAGCATCAAATATTGCCTCATAAGAGTGCTTTAAACTGAATGAGGTTATTGGATCCATAATTTCGTATAATTTTTTAAACAGTCCAAAAAATGTACTGTCTATTGCACTGGTATTAAATTTTCCAATTGCCGTAGGAACATCTAATTCCCCTGTAATATAAAATATGATTTTATCTTGATCATTTTAAAATCTATTATAAAATATTTATATAAAGAATTTTTTGTTGCTGTACAATTGGGGTACCATTGGTGCCCTTCTTCAGTAGATCTATACAAATTTATTGGAGAAAACACAGTATTTGACAGTATAATAGTTTTTCTATTTTTGTCATAAATCTATGCACTTAAAAAACTATTATATGTCAAATACTGTATTTTCTCCAATAAATTTTTTACAGAGCTTCTGAAGAAGGGCACCAATGGTGCCCGAAACGTAGAGCAACAAAGAATTCTTTTTCTTTAAAAACTCCTCTGGCCACTGCCGTACAAACATCTCATTGTTATTATTTATATAAAGGTTTTGAAACATTGGATGGAAATTTTTATAATTGAGCAAAGAATGTCGTCAGAAGGAAGAATTTTTGGAACATTTGGAGGTGGAAAAAAAAATTCATTTCATTGCGCAATGTGTGTGCGAATAATTTGTTTGCGATAAAATATTTGTTATGAGCATCCGAGAAGACTTAGTAAAGTACATACTTTATTTGGGCAACATTTTGCAGCAATTAGCTGCCAGCAAGCATTGGCAGTATTATTTGAAAAGGGGCAGCTAATTGCACCGGTTTGTTATCGGTTTATTGCTGTTTACCTACAGTAGAAAATATTTCATGTTAGCCGCGCATACTTAATCGATCCCCAATTTCTGTCTCCTTCAAGGCAAATTGCTGAATTTTCTCATCATAAAAAACTATAAAATTTGATTTTTTAATTATTTATTATAAGATGATAAAAATGGCGTAATATGCATGAACGATGGCCACCCAATGGGATTAAAGGAGTGCCCATTACAGGTTTTTATTGAGCAAAATATAATGGGATTTTAGCGAGGTCGGCACGAATGGTTTTTACTTTGAGATAATTGAAGATTAAGGTTTGAAACTAGAAGGGAGTCTTAGCTATACGAGGAAGATTTTTTTGACTGCAAAGATTGTATATTCGATGTGGTATTTTTTGGCAGCGCTATAGACTTCTATAACAGCAGAAAAGCGGCTGGAAATAGGTGTATGTTTTCTTTCAACAAAACATTATGATTTTCAACTCTGTTAAGACGAGCTAAAATACTAATATATAAAACTATAATATTAAGATCCATATTCTATTGTAGCGAAGCAAAGTAAAATTTCTGACAAGTAAAACATGAATGTTCTGAGAATATGGTAAAGAAAGGTTTTGCTTAAAATTGGCCCTGTCTGTGAAAATGGCCAATAGAAACAAGGAAGGAATTTAGATCTCAAGAGACTGTACAACAAGATCTGGTATCTTAGGTCAAACAAGGAAGGTTAAAGTAGTTAGATCATGTGGAGAGGATGTAAGCTAGCAGATTTCCTAATCGCCTATTTTAAGGGAGAGAATAAAAGGAAGGCAGCGTATAACTTGGCTAGATGATGTATGAAGCGACTTCCGCCGAACAGGAATAAGAAGACGGAGAATGTTTGCTGATGATAGAGAGGAATAGATAAAGATTGTAGAGGAGGCTTACAGTTGTAATAGGACTGATGAATGGAAACAATAATACAAATAAAAACAGAATTCTAGCTCTTATGTATATAATATGTGTATAAAGAAGGTGCATTATAGGTCAAATATAAACCCATTTGATCTGTGAAATTTTGTCAATTCGGTTGGTAAGAAATTTGTATCTTGTGTTGAGTCGAGGATAAGGATTCCACGTGAGTGGTTTGTGCAAGTTATTTCACGTGATTTCCACGTGTTGTATATATAGTCGAAGCAAGGATTTGGGGTAGAGGTGAAAATAATGTATTTGGATTTAACGGATATGGTATATCTATATATCACATTCCTATAAAATAAAATTCATTATAATGTATAGAATTAATGATATCTTTTTCCAAACTTACCTTGGGTCCATTTACGATTATCAATAGTAATTACATTTTCTTTATTCATTAGTTTTATTTCAAGTTCTTCTAAATTTTCACATTCAGGAAACATCCCTGCCATACCTGATATCACTACCTCCTGAGTTTTCGGTGCCATGGCTGATTTAATTCCAATGGGAGTATTAATTTATCAGCTAACTTTCTGAAAATCATTGATGGAAATATCATTTTAAGAAATAAAATAAATCACAAAAAAAAAATATAATGTTAATCTCTTTTACTGCAGTTAATGCAATCATAAAATTTTCAGACAAAATATTTGGGGCTATCTTTAAGAAAATCGCGAAAACTGAAAAAAAAGAAAAAAAGAATTTTTCAGTAAACTCGATTGGTAAAATTTGACCTGAAACCTTAGTGTCAATTATTGAGATGATATCAAGTATCAACTTCCTGGAGTTTTTGTTTTTCAGATATTTTGTTCAAACAAAAACACACAAAACATATATAGAAAAAAACACAATAATATGTAATGGACGCATTGCCTTGAAGTCTTGAAGCTAACGAAATTCACATAAAATCTTTATCTGTTTAAAAATCGAACTTAAGCAGCCATTAGAGCATTGAGGGCATCGGTTATCAGTTCTAAAATGGTCTGGGAATGCCTAGGTAAACTTAATAACCTAGGCAGGGGGAACAAATTTACCCTGTGGTGGGTGCCGGGACATGTTGACATTGAAGGGAATGAGATGGTAGACGCCCTGGCCAAGTTAGGCGCTAGGACCGCGCTCTTAGGGCCGGAATCTTTTTGTGGGTCAGCGACCAGTTTCTGTTGGAGGAACTTAGGATAGAGGAGGAGACGAGGAGATCTCAACCTGGTACTCCCTCCCCGGTTTGCGGCCGGCTAAGATCTGCTTGGGAAATTATAACCAACGGAGATCTGAGGCCTGCATCGGATTGAGCAAGAACAAGCTCCGCGTTCTTACGGTGTTTCCTCACGGGGCATTGCCGACACCTGGTGAAGCTGGATTTGGAAAGTGACAGCTCATGCAGATTCTGTGGGGTGCAGGAGGAAACTCCACTGCATCTCCTAACAGACTGCGAGGCTGCCGCTCAGAGAAGATTCAAGAACCTGAGTAGCTACCAGGTGGAGGAGGGGGATATACCTTCTCTAGAGCCCGTTCAACTGATGGAGATTTTGTAGAACGGATATTCAGAAAAGGAATCTGTTCGGGTGCTGTGGGCAATAGCCTGCGGCACCCAGGGGGCATAGCACAATAGATCAAAAAGGGTCGCGGTTCATTGGCCCCCCCTTCAAAAAAAAAATTAAAAAAAAAATCGAACTTTAAAATAATTAAATATTGTTGAAATAGAATAATAACACATTCTATATATTAAAAAAAAAAAAAGAAACAAGGAAGAGAAAAACAAAAATTACGATAAAAAGAGAACAAGCTCTGTTAGCACGCAACCCTAGACTATGACCGAAACCATATTAGCAGATGTGTGGATGGTCCCTAAATGAAATATCAATGTTTGAGATCCCGGCAATTGTTGAAGATATGGTCTTCACATACACAAACACACAGACCAATTATTATATAAAATACTATAAACCAGTATTTCAAATCATTTTTCAAAAAATTTGTATCCCTAATAATATTTAACCAGACTTTTTTTTTTTAAAAAATCTGACACGAATGGAATAATTCTCGTATAGTCTTAAGAGAATGTAATAAAATTAATACAAACATGTTTATTTTAATATGAAATCTTTTTTTTTAAAGAGAGGATCTCTTACTTACACAATCAGTCGGGCTTACAAGAAGATACTGCTACCTGGACTGCCAATAGAAGAGTGTTCATCTGATACTGTAATCAAGAATATTATATTATAGAATCTATTGTATGAATATTTGTCATTAATATATTATAATAAATAGTGGGGGGGGGGGATTTGATTAATAATAATTATTATTCCCAACTTCCTAATTTATTATTCATAAATGTTCAATGAACTTTACAATGAAATTTATTCAATCATCAAAAAAACCTCATATATTTAGATCTGGATATGTTAGACGTTGACATTTAAAATATTCATTAGAATTAATTATAATATAAAAATAGATTCGTAAAAGAAAAGTGAAAAATTAATTAAATAATTTGGAGAGAGATAGAGAGAGAGAGAGATATCTACTTAACTTTCTCTTATAGTAATTTACATTGTTATAATTGAGTAATTTTCTTCAGATTTATCATTTTTACTCAATCTCTTGAATATTACCAGAATGGGTGAAACTAAATCTATTAAAACGACTTTTTTGATGAAGTCGTTCACCTTTCAGCTGCCCCTGAATTCGTTTAAAATCAATTATCTTGGAAAAAATTAAAAATAAAAGTGATACGTTTCTGAGGGCGCAGTTTAATGAAAACCAGTTGGTTTTATCAGAAAGAAAATCATAGAAAGCGGAAAAACTGCCCTTTAAAGTTACACTTCCAGTCAAACGATTTCTTCAAATTTCAAATTTTGCCAACACATTTAATTGTAGTTAATATTATATAAATGATAGAAACATATAATAAACTAAAATTAAAATTTTAGAGAAAAGAATAACACCCAAAAGGCCTTCTCAAATTAATTTTCCCGGAGAAATGTTTCTCATAAAAGTCATAGAACTTACTACATGTATGTAGTGTATATACAAAGTTTAAAAGAAATCATTGGAGCCGTTTTTTGAGAAAATCATAAGAACCTAAAATATCCTTTCAATAATGAGGGAAGGGAAGGGATTGGTTCAGTGTATAGCGCGCTGGACTATCACACTACGTACCCGAGTTCAAGTCTAGCTGTGCTGACCTTAGATTTTCTCTTCCTAGGAGCCTCTACAGTTCACTGTCCGGTGATGGATGGCCAGCTGTTATCGGTAACGAGAGAACACTGCCTGGAGGCCGGCAGTGTAATCAGAAGGCTCCGGGTGCCAATGACCATAGAATCCTATAAGCATACTTTAATGTCAATTGTCTTTACAGCTGATATTTTATGTGCTCATACCCTCTGTTTTTAGCAAAATCCTCAACCAAGAATTAGCTGAGCGATTCGTTCATGGTTCCTTTTATCTTAAACGCAGCTTAGCGAGCATAATTGGGAAATTGTGCTTACACCAAGAGCTCGCTCCCTTAGTATATAATGGATGGGGATCTTCCTGGCCAAGCTCACAAAATATAATTAAATTTTACTTAATTAAATATACAATAAAGATAATTAAATTTATATGAATATATATAATTAAATTTATAAATTGGATAACTTTCTTGCTTTTTCTATCTTAGATTTCCGTACACTGAAGATCGCACTCCCAAGTGTCTTGTTGAATATAAAGCCGGTGAAGCTCTAATATATAGGAAAATGTACTTTCACCATGTACAAAAGCCTATTGACTCTAAATACCCAGAAAAGCTGTTATTAATAGTGAAATTTGAATAAAAGATATAAATATTGTAAACACTATCATTTTATTATAATTATTGCTGGCAATAATAAACTAAATCAGGAGCAATGATATGCAATTAAGGTCAAGTGCATGCAATATCATGGAAACAATCATTTATTACAAAATCAATAATAATTCTATTATAATGTTGCTATATTGGCAGTTTCAAACAGCAGAAATTGTTGTTACTATCAATATGAAGTACTTAAGTAATATCACCCTTGACAAAGTTGTGTGCTTTATTATTAAATTGTTTGGTCATATAACTGGCAATTTACCAATAATTTTCAAATTTAAAACAGGTATATTTTGATTAGTTGAGCGTTACAAAGACACAGTGACTAAGATTTTCTTTCGCTAATATAAATGTATTGTATTTTTTAGTAATTATACTTCAATTCACGCGACTTTCTATTACGGCAATTATTAGAGACAAAGTTTCTTGTAATATTTGGCTTGCCATTACATTATAAATATGTGAGGCGGGGTTACCTGACAGCGCCCTTTGATTTCTCAAGTCTTGATTTATAAAAGCAGTTTTAATTTAAACCTAAATCACAGCTATCCCGGAACATCCCACAAGAATCAATTTTTCAAGAAAATTGTTTCAAACATAAGTTATAGCGGTTGAATAAGTGTACGGGGTGGAATTCGGATCTGATTCAGTCACAAACCAGTATTTAAGATAACTGGCAGAAAATTGATGTGATTCTAGAAAGACAGACACATTGCTCAAATATTCATTATTTATTTACTGTTTTACTGAGTATAATGGACGTGAAAAGAAGAGAATTAGAGAGAATGAATTTAGGAATGATGAAGAAGAAATAAACAAGTAGATGTTCTGAACACTGTACAATAAATAGAAACACAAACTGCAAGGACACCTGCAACTCAACTGTTAATAGATAATAAAGTAGCGAGAGAATAGTTAAGAGAGAGACAGATTGGCTGAGAATTTGAAAGTAGTGAGTTTCTGGCTGGTGTCGATGGCTCTATTCTAAACTGTCCAAGGTTCGTGGGGTGATATAAAATTTTTGAAATTTGGTTTTGAGGCCTGGGTTTTCATGGAGACGGTATTTTGTGAAAACCAGTTTGGGTTGTTTGAAGACTGAGGATTTTGCTGAGGACTTCGCCAGTAATATTGTTGGAAGTTGGGTTGGTAATTAGATTGATTCTGTCGCCATGGCGTAATTTGATTAGAAGAATTATGTTGAGGTTGAGGATATCTGTTGAACTGGAAGTTTGTATTTGTCGGTTGCTGGATGACGTAGGTCTGTGAAATTTTTGACATCTTTGTGCAGGGAATGAATGTTTAACAGGTAGAGGTCTATAGTGTGGGATTTTGTAAGGCGGCATTGTTGTGCGAATCTTTGGGCGTCGATTCGGTTAATTGTGTCAACTGTCGTACCGTATTTAAGTTGTTGTAAATCTATGCTACAGTCGTTAATTAACTTATTTCTGGCATCATCCAAGTCCTGTATTTGTAGTAATTGTAAATGTGATTCTAGTGTAGGGTGTACACCATGTACAAGGGTTCTGACTAAAGTAGCGTTTAATTGGTTAGTTAAGTTTGTTAGCAGGTCGCCTCCTATACCGTCTAGTCTGTATCTGGTTATTACTGTGGTCCGCTTTTCGTCTAGTCTGTTAACAAATTCTATCGGGTGTTCTTCATGATTGCTAATTCTGCAATCAAGTCTGGTATTGTCCTGTTGCCCGCAAAAATTTTTCTTTAGGGCGTTTGTTAGTTCTAGTATGTGTACGCAGTTGTTGTTAAAAGCTACTGCTTCTGCTGGGCCGTCTAAGTGGGACATGGCTGCTTTGAAAAGAAGCCAGTGATTTGCGTCTCATTCATTTTTATTGTTGGATTGATATTAAGTTTAGGAGATTTAATAAAAGAATTTGGATTCGATATAACGAAATTACTCACGGTTTGATGGTCCTGTGGCAATTCCGGGTCCTCCTCTTCTGATGATGATGTAGATAAGCCTCTGTTCTGTCTGTAGCTGAACTCCTTTGGTCGGAATTTCATTTCTGCCAGCTTGGCTGAGTTCTTCTTTGTTTTCGCAATTTTGAAGTTCGGTTGCCGCGAATGAAGAGTAAAAACTCAGGTTCTTCTAATGCGGGAAATGATCACGTAAATAATTGAGCGAGAAAAGTAAGTCAATTGGACGTACTTAAAATACTCGAAGAATTTTCGCGGTCACTGTTCACGAGCGCCAGTTAAGTTTATTGCAGACACAAAGTAATTTTTAAAAAGAAATTTATTACAATACAAACTACATACGTATAACAGCTCAAAGAGGAAACACATTAAGAAAAATGAGAGTATTTATATTATATTAATGTATAATCATCAGTATGGTCAGCAATAAGCGTGTGAACAGTGCTGTAACTGATAACTCTATTCTAAACTGTCCAAGGGCTAGCTCGGCTGTATTTATATACATTCTCCCTCCATATTTTGGCCTCATTACACTTAGTCTTAGGAAAGAGTATAAATACAGACTAGAAGTCGAGATAGTGATTAAAGACTACATGACCGAAATAATTTCTGAAGACCGTAAACCAAATTGTAGGTTATAAACTCCTTTTAGGGAAGGGATTAGCTGAGTGGTTAGCGCGTTAGACTCCCACGCGGAGTCCCGGCTTTGAGTCCTGTGCTACACTCAGATTTTTTTCTTCCTAGGAGCCTCTACAACTCACTGTTCGGTGGTGGACAAAGTTGTACGCAGCGAGACAACACTGTCCGGAGGCTGGCAGTGCACTAATGAAAATAGATGTTGACGCGCCCGAAATTTTAAAAAAAACTTCTTTTGTTCTTGATTATAACTAATTCCAGTCTTTTAATTTTTTTTCAAGACTGAGTTAGGAACTGATTTTGGCACGCATTTAAACAAAAGCGTCTTTTGCATATTTAATGTAGCTTGTGGCTTATAGTAATATTATGTCTATTTTCGCTTAAGATGTGTCAGATGCACAGTAGTAGAAGTGCGATTTTACAGGTTGTTAAATTTTATGGAACTTTCTCCAATACTGTTCCAAGAAATTTCTTTAAACTTGGAATGCTTCCTACAAAATTCATTTGAAACACTTTTTCGGGAAAAATAAGATGTTAAATGGATTCCAGAGTACTTACAATTTCTGTAGTGTCCGGAAAAATCCGCAACGTTAACCTTTTCTCTGAAGTGCCAGTTCAGTGTTGTTCTGGCAACTACATAACAAACTATGCTTTTATTGTTTCCTCAAAAGGAAACAATAAAAGCATAGTTAGATTTCCAAATTTGAAGAAAAATCTGTGTACCGGAAATATAACTTCACAGACAAAATTTCTGATTTTTTTTTTTTAATTTCTTTCATGTGGGACTAACGATTTTCTTTTAACTGCACAGATACAAACTTATCACTTCAATCTGTATCATTTTTCTTTTTGAAAAATATAAAGTTATCTATGATATCTGTGTTATTATATTTCATGTGTTACTGAAGTTTGATTTAGACTCTGGCTTTTGGAATACAAGGTAATCATAATCCAGTATTATTTGCTATCTGTGCTAATCAATATGTACTCCTACCACTAATATACTTAAGCTAAATCAACTAAACATTGGATAAAATACCAAATTTGAAGCAAAATTGTTAATTTATGATCGTAATATACTAATAATAATAATAATAAGCCGTCTGCTAGAGTTCACTGCATGCAGTGACTCAAAAAAACATTCTCAAATTTTAACTCATGTCAGTAAAGAAAAATTGGAAACATAGAAATTCATTTATTTATTCTCGGCACTACAGCCTAGAACGGGCCCTGGCTTCCAATAGAAATGTCCCCACTCGTTTCCATCCATGGTCTTCAACCACCATTTCGCAGCACCCCAAACTTACTGCCTCCTTGCCAACCATCTTGCTTTCGGGCGACCCAGTCTTCTTTTTCCAAATGGCTGTCCTGCCCACCTTAGTTTACTCAGTTGATTAAATTTTATTATTTCGCTGTCCTTATACTTTTCATAAAGCTCCCATAGTTTGGGCAATCTTCTCCATGTGCCATTTTGGTTTGTAGGTCCGTATATTATTATTATTTATTATTTCATCGGCTCAACAGTCCAGCGGACCCAGGCCTCATCCACAAGTTTGTGCCAGCCATCTCTATCTTGGGCTTTTGCCCTCCATCTTCGGATTCCCAACATTGACAGGTCATCCTGGACGTTATTTATCCACCGCAAGCGCGGCCTTCCTCTTCGTCGGGCACCGCCTGGTCGTCCATAAAGGAGTTTTTTTGGCAGTCTATCTCCGTCCATTCTTTCTACATGACCTATCCATCGGAGTCGAAACTTTCTCACAAGAGTGACGATATCTAGCTCTTTAAACAGCTGGTATAGCTCGTCATTCTTTCTTGCACGCCACTGTCCGTTTTCAATTCTTGGGCCGAATATTTTCCTTAAAACCTTTCTCTCCCATATTCCAAGCAATTTAGCACTATCTTTTGACAATGCCCATGTCTCGCTGGCATATGTCACTACTGGCCTTATTACTGTTTTGTATAGCGTTATCTTGGCGTCACGTGATAGATATCTAAAACTCATAACTTTCGCCAGCGCAAAGAGACATCTATTGCCGGCTGCAAGTCTGGCTTTAATTTCAGGTTCGATTGCATTTGTGCTATTCACGATCGCTCCCAGATATTTAAAACTGTTGCCAGTAGGAAAGTCTTTTCCATTGATACATACCACACCACTGCTGGCTACATGGTTCCTGGATGATTGCATATACAAGGATTTCTCAATATTAACTTGTAAACCAGTCTCCTTGCTCTTCTTTCAAATTCTTCCAGGGTCCCTTCTAACGCAGCTTTGGTACGTCCGGAAATGAGGATATCATCTGCGTAAGCGAGATGCTGGGTCAGTCTGGTATAAATTGTACCATTTGGGTTGGTTTTAATTGCTCGTACTGCCCATTCTAATGCCAGGTTAAACATTGTTGGAGCAACTGGATCACCTTGCCTTAAACCACAGGTTACATTGAAACAATCCGAGAGTACATTTTGTACTTTTACTCGACATTTAGTACTTTTCGATGTCATTCCGTACTTGTCAATGTCATTCCTGCCAGACTTATCAGTTTACACGGGATTCCTAAACTTCTCATTGCATTTATTAGCTCATCCCTGTGCACCGAGTCTTAAGCCTGCTTAAAATCTAAGAAAACATGGTGCAGGCCCACATTGTACTCATACGCCTTTTCAAGCATTTGCCTTACAGAAAAGATTTGATCCACCGTTGATCTGTTCTTCCTAAAACCGCACTGGTAATCGCCGATCGTTTTTTCCCCCCATGCGGTTAGCCTCTTATTAATGGCAATGGACAAAACTTTATATATTGTAGGCAAGAGCGCTATTCCTCTATAATTGGCACAACTGAGCTTGTCTCCCTTCTTGTATATAGGGCAAAGGATAGCCACACTCCACTCTTCCGGCATTTCTTCTTGTATCCAGATCTGATGTACAAGATTATAAATTGCTTCCACTAAGGTATCTCCACCACTTTTCAAGAGCTCAGCTGAGACCTCATCTATACCTGGTGACCTATTATTATAATAATAGGTCCGTATATCCTTCACAAAATTTTTCTTTCAAATATTCTGCTCGTTTTTTTAAGCACCCACCACTCTAACCCTGATAAGGGTTTTGTATAGTGTGGCTTCTGTTTCTTTGCTTAAGAACTTTGATATAAAATGATTTATTAAGCTGTACAAACTCTTATTTGCCGATAATATTCTCTTTTCTATCTCTTTTGTGAGAAACATAAAAACAGTTAAATTAAATAATTTGGAAATAAGTTCAAAAAGAAAGAAAGAAGAAAACCAATAACAGAGGAGAAAACAGAACTGGGAAATAAAATAACAGTTACAGCTTTTTTCTCTTAGTTATAGGATTTATGAAGTCCATCTCGAACAGTCTGTGAGCTTCAGATATATTCCTTTTATATAGGTAACTTATTAGTGAATACAGAAATCAGATAACAGCCACATTATCATACAATCTTATATTTAAGCGAAATGCACTGGCTGTTTAAACTGAGAGGCGAACCTCTTATCTAAATTTCAGGTCTTGAATGGCCTCGGAACTGGAAACTTTGCAACTACTTAATGCACTTGGAGAGACTCGGAACTTGAAATTTTGCAACTACTTGCTGCACTTGGAGAGACTCGGAAATGGAAACTTTGCAACTACTTACTGCACTTTGAGAGACTCGGAACTGGAAATTTTGCAACTACTTACTGCACTTTGAGAGACTCGGAACTGGAAATTTTGCAACTACTTACTGCACTTGGAGAGACTCGGAACTGGAAATTTTGCAACTACTTACTGCACTTGGAGAGACTCGGAACTGGAAATTTTGCAACTACTGCACCCACGAAGATTTGTATCATTTCCTTGGAGAGTGCCCCCTTTTGTCAGAATTTCGTTTGCTTTATTTTAATATAAGTACTCTCTCAATGGCAGATATAATTTTTTTTTTGTCTGGCCAAGAACATCCTCGTTCTTTTGCTCAAATACGCCCCCCCCCACCTAGAAGGTTAGATATAGTTTGTTAGTTGATTGTTTATTATTATTATTATTGTTAATAATATCACTAATATTATTTTTATTACCCTCTAGATTTCTGTTTTCTCTCATCTTTTTGTGTCTCACTTATTCACTAAGTGTGATTCCAATTTTTAATTTATTATTTTATAAACTGTATTACAAGAAAGTCGAGTGTGTTTTTTGTACAGAATTTTTGAAAAAATAAATTCCGGAATCTGTTTCTATTGAAATTTTCATAAAATAGACATAGCCACTGTGTCAGTTTTGAAGAGCTTATTCATTTTAATTATAAATGAATATAGTTGTAGTATCGTTTTACTCTTCTTTTTTTTCAGGCAGAACTATTTCTCTTCCAATAGATTTATTAATAAATTTATGCCAACTGATAGGCTGTATTTTGTATTTAAAATTAGTACTGTGGTCTTATGAACCTCAAATAATTGTGCGATTTTTGATGACACTGTTTTTTGGAATTAGTTCTTTGATGTCAAGTATTACCTATATTTTCTATACTAAAAATATTATAAAGAAATTCAGCTCTGTTCTTGATAATATAATTGAGGACAATTCCCTTTCATTGCACAAGTCATGTTGGTTTTTATTGCTTTTTAGTTCAGAAGTTATTATCCGTATTTATCCAGGTTTATATAGGGAAGTTGATGATGTTGGTGGAAGATTAACGTATCTAATTAGGCTAGCTACAATTTCTTCAGACTTATTAGCAACATTAGGTATTTTAATAATAGAGAAAAGTATAAGAAAATTGAATATCATTTTAGCTGATTTAATCATTAAAAATAGTATACATATTGGGAAACCTTTAATAAATCTTATGGATCAATATAATAAAATTGTTTCAAATATTAATATATTAAATAAATGTTATATGTATTTTTATTTTCAAATGCCACTTTTATGTACTATACGAACAATTTTAATAAGTTTAAAATTCCTTAGCATGTTGAGTGATGAAGATCCGCCAATATTATCGGATATATATGCATTGTTTTCCGTATTATTTCTAGCTATAACTTTAACTGGACGATTGTTGTATACTTGTTGGTGTTCTTCGCTGCTAACCGAACAGGTAAGCAATGATTAAAAAATTTTCAAACTCTAATTTATCAACCTTTTTTGCCTTAAAGAAGTACCAATACACAGTTACTTTAAAGGACATTTAGCCTGCACATAGCTAAACTTTATACACTTATTAAATCACATAGATTTATTAATCCAGGTGAACAAACCAACTGCAACCCCAATACTACCTAGGTTCAAATTCATTTTCTCAAATTCCTTGAAATCTTCCCTAAAAATCCAATCCGATAAAAGCTCTCAATCTTCTATAGGATTTGTGCATCTTCATCTTCACGATGTAATGTGATTTAGAAATTTATTCACCATGTTCACACCACTGGACATACCGTCTCTAAACCACAAAATTTCAAGTGTTGCCTTCTCTTTTTCTTTGAATTTAATTTTATTTATTTATTTATTATAAACTAAATTGAAAATAATTACAAATATTTCCAGAAAAAAATAAAAGTTAAATCAACGAAAATGTAAAAAAAATTAACTCTAGATACAAGTATTCATAAAGAAATTAAAATTTTTTTCAAAGAAACTGAATGAAATTGATTTCAAAGAATAGAATCAAAATAATATAGGGGAAGGTGGGGCTTGTTGGTTCAGTTAACACAAATTTCATTTAATATTTTAATTGTTGAACGTTGCACTCAAAATTGATGAAAATTGATTAATTCGTTGTCTCATTTACTTCTACTAATTATATATTTTTTTTGAGATTTTTTTAATTTGAAGTAACATTTAAAAAATTCAAATACTATTATAACGCGCATACTGTAACAACGTGTCCTTCAGTGGGGCTTGTTGTAACATGCGGAGGGTAAATTGTTACAATGTAAAAAATACAAGTTTGGGTATTTATTTTAAGGAAATTAAACTGAAATATGTTCAATAACAAATTATCAGATCTTTATTTTAATAATAATAGCAGGTTGATTTACCGGAGGCCGGCAGTGCACTGAGAAGGCTCCGGGCGCAAATGACCATAGATATTGACGCACATTAAATTAAAAAAAAAAAAAAATAGTAGCTTGATTATGATATAAACATGGATTATTACAAACTTCAATGCTTGAACATTCAATCACTTTCTATTCATTGTCACTATCCATCTCTAATCCAATTTACAATGGTGGCAAATATATAAGGTCACTTTTAACACATTTTGAATGGGCCCATCTTTTGCATTGCACCCAATTTTCTCCACCTTTGACGGAGACCATGGTTTGAAACATTTCAGGCACAGCCAGTCCTCATCTTCTTCGCCGAAACTTGATGATGCAAAATATTTGTTTGATTCTTGTTCGCAGCTTTGGAGACACAGATTTTCTTTTTGTTAGAATTGCCAACTTTCTCGTTTTTCTGGTTTTTGGCTTCATTTCTTTTAAGATCTCCCATAATTTGATTTAAGGTATGCAGCACTGACGCAATTTCGCTAAATAATCCATAAACACATAGGTCATAGAATACTAGCGTAACCATACTGGATTGAAATTATTGCTAAGGACGTATGAATTAACAGCATAACTATGAAAGCCTTACCTTTAGTAGTTATCAGATCACAGCTTTCGGTTTCAATAATAAAATGTAGCTTTCACTATGATATTTCGAGGAAAGTCACATAATGCCGCCATATGTAATAGAATCTTAGGGAGAACTGGTTACAACAAAGAACACTCGGATATCTCTCTACTTTGACTACTTAGGACGGGCTTCTCTCAGCCGATTTTTTAAATTACATGCCCCTATAACCACAAGCCCCACCCTCTCCTAACTTATTAAATCCTAATTTTTTTAATGGAAAAAAAATAAAAAAGTCAATTTAAGATTATTTAGTAGATTAAAGAAAAATCATTTTTTCTTTTCTAAAAAAAAACAAACAAAAAACTTAGTTTAATTTTCCAGTGCTTACGAATATGAATATATTATCGCACTTCTAAAAATTTGTCAGAGCCCAGGATACATTCTAGGTCACATAAGCAGGTTCCCAAGCACACGAGAATTTTTAATCTGCAGATTAATAATCGTTGTTCTTAAAAACAATCAAAACACAGTTACTTTAACAAACAATCATTTAAAACATTTGCTTTATCGGACATTTAGCCAACACATTAGCTATACATTTTCTTTTCTAAACTGCCACTCCTATTTATTATTCTAAAAAATTAATTTGTTTTCCACAATCATCCTAATATTAATTAATCAGATGAATAATATTTTCATATAAATATATCAAAACAAAGCATTTTCATTAATTTCTTTTATTCTAAATTAAAAATTTTAATTTACAAAAATAGTGCCAAATCTAAAAAATTTTAATTCATATTAAATTAATTGTTTTGCAATGTAATTGGTAATTACCATAGATTTCGGACTTTTCAAAGAGAAAAACTTATTTGAAAGGACTTTTCCATGGAAAGAAAATTAATTTAACAAGAGATAGTAAAAAAAAACTGATGATGAAAAACACTTCACGATTTTCTCTCATTTCTTCATCATTTTTCCAATAATATATTTTGTTAAACTTTATTTACATTTATTTGCACTTTTTTCTTTCACTTCTTTCTTTTTTTCTTAGCCTCCTATTAACGCCCAAATCGGTCTCAATGTACTGCCGGCCACCGGACAGTGTTATGTTGAAGCTCTGAGGAAGAGAAAACCTAAGGGCACTGGTCACGAATTTGGGACCTCGGCATTGCTAGTCCACCGCGCTACTGAGCTGGTTCCTTTCCATAATTTATTGCAATTAATCCTCCAACACCTAAACATCTTCATAGAATAATACTGCTTTATAACAACTTCCCACCAATTTACACATGTTAATAGAATATTAATAGTTGTAGTTGGTTCTGCAGACCTGGAAAATATCAGAGATATTTTCCGTGTTAGCCTACTTCTTCTTGTGGTCATATTTATATTTATTTACACTTTTTTCTTCCACTTCTTTCTTTTTTTCTTAGCCACGTATTAACGCCCAGAGCGGTCTCAATGTTCTGCAGAAGCCTGAAGAAGAGAAAACCTAAGGGCAACACTGCTGATCACAAACTTGGGACCTCCGCATTGCTAGTCCAGCGCGCTGCTGAGCTGGTTCCTTTCAATAATTTCAGGCGTTCGCCCATCATCAGGATGTTTTATGTCAAAAGAGTGTGATAACATAGACTTTAGTTGATACAAACTTTACACTTTCAATAATCAGATAAGCCTAACAAAAATAAAAATTAAAGCTTTCAAGCTTTTCGAAGTAAATTTGCCCTTGTATTGTATAGTAAGTAAACAATTTTTTAATAATTGTGAAGAAGTTGAGTGCATCAATTAAATTTGCTCTGTGCAAGTCTATGTTATCATACTATTTTGACGAAAACATCCTGATGATGGGCGAATGCCCGAAGCCGGTCGATGACTATAAAAAGAAGTAGGCTTTCAAGGGGAATATTAATACTTAAAAAAAAAAAAAAATCTATTAGCTGCGTTTTAATCTTTCATTTTTATTGTTTTCCTAATGAATTAGAAAATTATTAAAAGATCTGTTTAAATAATTATTTAATTTTAATTATATCTTTTTTTTTTAAAGAGAAAGTCAATATTTTACACGAGTCTTTATTTTGAAATGCACAAACTTTTAAGTAATTAGTTTACTGCGTATCAATTTCCAACAATCTTTTCGTTTTGCAAATACAATCACTAAGTGTTCTATAAAAAATGTAATTGGAATTTATAAATTAAATTATCAGTAAGACTACTGGGTAATTCATATCCATACTATTAAATAAATAATTGATGAATGGCAAAATGTTTTTTCTATTTGGGTTGCAATTCATTAAAATGTCAATATTGAGTGAATTATTGAAGTGATACCATTTTATCCTACTTAATCTTGATTGTTTGTCCAATTCCGATTCTAATGTATTGAAAATTACCTGTCTAAAAACTATTGGTTCTTATAAATTGATGTACCAAACAAATAAGTCAAAGTAATCGATTTATTTTAATTATTCTAATTATTATACTTTCAGAAATATTTTTCTTTTTACAGAGTGAAAACACCATGGAACTTATATTAAAATTAAGATTGAAATGGTATAGCAGTGCAAATCCAGAAATTTTAAAAATGGTATAATATGAACTTGTAAAAATATAATTACAAATAAAAAATGATAATGTTTTACGATTTTTTTTTTTATTTTTTTTTAATATATTTTTCAGATTGACAGTTTCATTAAACAGTTAAGTGTAACAAAAATAAAAATTACAGCTTTCAACCTTTTCGACATAAATTTGCCCTTGTTTTGTACAGTAAGTAAATCATTTTTTATATTTTTGTGAAAATAAACAGAAATATAGCTGTGAAATATACATATGAGATTTTCTCTTCACTAAATGACCACTTTTACTTTGTCTTAATGTATCTAAACCAGTGGCGGCTCCTGACTTGGATATGTGGGGTTCAACATTTTTTTCCAAATATTTATGTTACCTATCATTATTAGTAGCTTGGCTAGATAGAATACATGAAATAAGCCAGGAGCCAGGTAAAAACTTGCATCTCTTCTCTACAATCAAATATGTTAAATTAACAATAAATCGGTCACTGTGTACCCAGAGAAGAACTGTGAAAAAAAAAGTTGTACGGTTTGAGTTCGAAAATTAAGTGGTTAACTTAACGGAAATGTTTATTATCTAAATAAAGTGTTTCGATTCAAAGGAAATGTAAATGAGTTAAGCCGGCTACATACGTAACTGTATACTTGAAAGGTATACATGCGCAGGTCTTTACCGCAAGTATACATGTGATCCACACGGCTCATGTATACTTGAACAGATAACAGCTGGCGACTATGGCCGAAGACGACGATCTCGCTTTAGCTGCTTTTGTTTTATTTACCAAAGAAAAAGTCACCGAAAAGATCGTTCTTTGTGGTGTAAAGAATGGCTGAAGAAACGAAAAAGCTATTCACACATTAATTGATTAAGTGAATTGAAATTTTACGCACGAGAATGGTATAATTATCTCAGAATGGATGAAGAAACTTACCTTCACCTTTTATCATTAGTTACTCCTTTGATTAAAAGGCATAAATAAGCAACATCTTTTTTCCCCTTATCGTGGTAGTCTTTACACTTTACATTCCACAGACGCGGTTCGCTTTCATAGATATGAATAAATTCTTCTATAATTGATCTATGCCCCTTCTTAAAATTAACCGACATAATTATTTATAAATTATATATTTTAATAATATAACCTTTATACACTTTTACTGATTGAGAGGTTGCACATGACGTTTTAAACATGAACAAGATGGCGCGCACAAGTATGCAGTATGAAATTTTAAACATTTTCTGACTTGTGCAAGTTTTCCATACAAACGATCAAGTATGCATGTACAAGCGGACTGCGCATGTATACCGTTCAAGTATGTAGTTACGTGTGTAGTCGGCTTTAGCATCGATTCTTTGCTAGGTCATAGGAGATCTATGACACCACTGAGATAGTGGTGTTTTAAGTACCAATACCAACATCAAATTTTTATAAATATAAAAATAATATCTAAAAATCCACAAAAGTATCGAGTATGAGTAATGGTCATGAGGAATGTAACAAATAACTCCGGGTAAAATCGGTTAAGTTCGTATGTAGGATCCTAAGTAATGTTCAACGCGCTTATAACTCCCACTCTTATAACTACAAGTTAATAAGGATATACACTTTTCTATACTAACACAAAGAAATTATATATTTAATATATATATATATATATAACAAATTCTCCAGCGCGACGCCCAACTGTGAACCTCCAGCTTCCTACCTTCTTATAGATCTCCTGGTATACATACAATTCTTCGGATAGCCAGGCTGCTCTGCGGGCAATAGACTCGTGGGAGATCAGCTCAAGGCTGGTGTGGGATTGCCTAGGTGCACTCAGGGAAATTAGTAATTCATAATAATAATGTCTTCCTGGTTTGGGTATCTGGGCACTCGGGTTATAGAGGCAATGAGGCGGCGGACCGCCTGGCCCGGGAGGGTTCAATCAGAGCACTTATCGGGCCGGAGCCGTTCTGTGGCGTCTCAAGATGCCTCAGGAGTGCATCCGTCAAGACATGGATGCAGGACCGATCAAGGGAATGGTGGGTCAAAACTCCAGGCCAGAGGCAGGCGAAAACGTTTATCCATAGCCACTCGCCCAAGCTAACTGCGGAATTACTCCAATTAGGCCGGGTGGCCATAAGGATAGCAGTTGGCGTTCTCACTGGCCATTGTAGACTAAACAAGCACATGCATCGCATGGGCCTGGTAACGGATAGCCTGTGTAGGTTTTGTCAGGAAGAAGAGGAGACGGCGCTGCACGTGGTATGTCAGTGCGAGGGGCTGGTCTGGCTAAGGTACGCCTCTTTGGTAAAGACAGGCTGGTGCCAACAAGCCTCAGCCGGGCCCCCCTCTCGGACCTATTAAGTCTTTTAAGCCAAGCAGGACTCGAGAGGGTGCTCTGATAGCAGGTGCTCTAATTGACCACTTGGGAGCCCCCCCCCAATTCCACAGTCCGGTTGAGGACAGGATCGGGGAAGGGCCTCCAACTAGGGGGTGCCACAATAGATCCATGGGGTGTCGCGGTGACGGAGGCTGAAGAGCCAATTCCCCCGTTAGAATCTAATCTAATCTACCACATACAATTCACTTCAGTGTACAATTCATTAAACAAACATATTAAAGGAGCTTCTATACTGATATACGTTCCTATTCTTTTATGTCTGATTTTTCTAATTTGACAACAAAATTAATTTAAAATGAATTTATTTAATTTTTGATTATTATAATAAACAACTGTATACTGATAATTGTAATCAGGCCAATATATACAATGACTAATGTGGTAGCTAATATAAAAGTAAAAATATTTTTTGGAAATTGAAATATGAAATAAAATAAAAATAAAATTTGATACTTTTTAATTTTTTTTTTTTTTGTAAAATAGCTGGGGGTTCAGTCGCGCAATCGCGAATACCAGTAGCCGCCACTGATCTAAACTGTAAAAGAGAGTATTGCAATTGTGTTATCGCCAGCAAATATATACATTTTGGAACAAATATTTTTTTCTGCAATCGTTGAATAATGAGGCGATTTCTACCCTAAATTAAGTGAAGAAAGTTGTAACCTTCACCCACAAGTGAGTTACAAACTACTTTCTCTCACTTGTGTGTGAAAGTAACATAATTCAATTCTAATTAGCCCAACATCTAGCGGAAATACGCGAAAACAAAATCAAAACAAAACCCAGATACAGCCAATAGTTTCAAAGTTTAAACCATACGAAACAGCCAATAGAGAGAGGGAATATTTAACTTCAATTAAAATACATAATCTCAGTATTAGCACCTTTTGACATTTTTTTTTATTCATGTAAATTAAGAACTATTTTTTTTTTTTTTTTTAATTTAAAGCGCTTCAACATCTATTTAGCGCCCGAAGCGTTCTCAGTGCAATGCTTCCGGACAGTGTTCTCTCACTACAGACAACTGGTCATCACCGAACAGTGAGCTGTAGAGGCTCTTAGGAAGCAAAAATATAAGGATAGTACTGGACTCGAAACTTGGACCGCCGCGAGAGCCCAACGCGTAACCACTTAGCTAATCCCTCCTCCCTGAGAACCAATGTAATACTGTTCCAGAAAAAAATCTAATGTTTAACTCATAAGCGAAGTATTTTTTACGACTCTCGCTGCGCTCGTGCGGTCAAACTCAGAACTCGAGTATATAAAAAGGCCTACTTCTCTCACTTGTCAAATCGAATGATCTGTATGTTTCTTTTGTTATGTGTCAATCCAAATAACATCATGCTCCACTCACTCATCTGATGAATTCTTACATCCCATCTAATAAGTGTACTGAATCTGGTATTTTATCCGTTGTAGCATGCATATTTATATTGTTCCTGACCAGTTTCGGATTTCCATCGATCGTCAGAGCATATTCAACTTGGTGAATATGCTCTGTCGATGGATGAGAATCCGAAACCGGTCAGGAACCCTATAAATATGTATGTTCCGGCGGATAAAATACCAGATATTATCCAGCATTGCGGACTCATCCATCTGTGTACTGAATATATTATTTATCTTCGTGGAAGTGTCGAGAACCGCGATCTCTTTATATCTTGTCACTATAGAGCGTGCTGCTATATGCAGGTCTATCTAGGAATTTTATAAGTAAAAATAATATATTAAAATAGAAAAGAGTAAAAATCAATTTTTTTTTTTATTTCCGCTGAATAAACCGATGTATACGCCATTGAGATTGTTACATATCATTGATATGATAACTAGAGTTAGCGAACAATTTTTGTTAAATTACATTCCCATGTATTCCCATTCTATCAAGGCACATATGGTCAGCGGATCACATATTTACAATCGCCATTAGAAAGAGCTTGACAATCATTGTTACACGTGGTGTTTATATACTTTAATTTAATTTGACATTGTTTGAATCTGTTTAACATTTGCCACTTTCATTAACCCTAATGTCGATTATTACATTAGGCTAATTTAAATTTACAACTATTTTAGAATAATTACATATCAAAAATTGTTTTTCTTATTACTGTCTGTAAAAATTCAAATTTATGAAGTTCATTATGAAAAACAGAAAATAACTCTATTTAGGAAATCTAATAATGAAGTTCTGCAAAGTGTTTTGATTATTTTATTTCATTTTTTTATTTTATATTTCCTTATAATCATACAGATTGTAGCAGGAGTTGCTGTAAATACAATACAATAACGAATATATTAGGACTATAGATAATACAAAGTAAATTCAGAAAGATGGAAAAAATACAGTCAAAAAGAAAACATTTTAAAACTAAAATAAAAAGTTTCACTTTTACAAATATAAATAAAACTAAAAATTCTCCAAAATATCTTCCTACTGGCAATAAGAACGGCATTACACAAAATAATTTCAAGAACAGAAAATATCCAGAAAAAAAAGAAGAAATTTAGAGGAATCATATGAAAACCATGAAGACAGATACTATAGAAAGGTATACACATGCATATACACATACACACATATACTTACATATATATGTATACAGATACATATATATATATATATATGCTCATGCTAAACATAGAGAATATGTATTTATTGGTGCTCTAGTAGAATGAGTACTAATCGTTCAATACAAAAGACCTCATTTTTAGAGAACTTATTACAAAAAAATAAATGTTTTTTAATTGTGAAATGGAATTAATTGGAAGTAGAGACTGTAGTTTATCTGACTGGTCATCAGAATCATTTAAATAATTTACAATATAATTTTTCCCACATGTACTTAGTATTTTGGGCAACTAACTAGGAAGTGCAGGATATCGTCGCTTTCTTGGCTGTTACAAAGGGGACAAAAGTCCTGGGGATTGAACTTATAAAACAAACCATTTAGAGATAACCTAATATGCTTCTTACTCATCAAACGTAATTGCGAGATCAATCTGGTCGCATGAAGGTAATAATTGTATCTTATATAAGACTCACCAAAGCCCAGAGCAGAAATATGTTTGTAGTAAAGATTAAATGAAGAGGCGATGACAGATTCCACATCATGGCTGAACAGGTTGTTGTTGAAGGAGATATAACTAATGAGTTTATTTTCGATTTTAAAGTAGCTGAATTTTGGGCAATCCATACATCCTTGGCTCCTTTTGACAGGAGACTGCTCTTTAATTCTAAGGCCCAGTTATAAGGAATACTAGAGCCGCCACTATGTCTAATAAGCGCATTATAACAACATTTAACTAGGTTATCAGCTGGCAGATCAAGGATTTTTTGCCAGAATCGCAGCATTCGGGAAAGCAGAGAAACTCTTCTTTACGAAACGTTCAGAAGCTTTCTTAAATTTTCCCGAACTAGAGAGAGGAATCCCCAAATACCCAAAACTATACGCGGTATATGTGTTTTGATTATTACTGTGGTTGTTTCCGCTAGAGCTGGAGAGCATCAAAGACATCCGTGACAACTTGTTTCTTTTTGTGGTCATCGACCGGTTTCGGTTAATACACTGCTCAAATTTACTCTGTCCAAGTCTATGTTATCACAATGTTTTGATAAAAACATCCTGATGATTGGCGAAAGCCCGAAACTGGTCGATGAGCACAAAAAGTAGCTGGCTATCACGGAAAATATCTCTGATGTTTTTATTATGTTAATAAATAAATAATAATAGTGAATGAATAAATTAATTACATTTATTCATTTGTTTTTTTTCAAATAATGAATTATTAATGTGATTGTAGTATTTGGAGGTGTCAGTT
The DNA here is from genome assembly GCA_011037195.1 of Triatoma infestans. Classification (NCBI taxonomy): domain Eukaryota; kingdom Metazoa; phylum Arthropoda; class Insecta; order Hemiptera; family Reduviidae; genus Triatoma; species Triatoma infestans. The sequence goes on along the minus strand of JAAEAF010001663.1, from coordinate 155,673 downwards.
ACATATATACTGGTTGCTGCCCAATTCTCACCTCCTACCTTGGAGTAGTGGGAACTTCTACTATTGGTTCCTTACACTGCTGAAAGAATGACTTCAGGACATATGCCGAAGATACCTGTTTGGAGAGTTAGATATTGAAATATACACACACCTGTTTATTTATTTAATAACATTTAACCTTACCAAAAGTGTATTTGAATAAAAGTGAAAATGTTTTTATTGATGTTTGTAGCTGTTGTAAACAGCAAAAAGGGGAATACATGTTTATCAATTAAAATCTGTAAGTTTTAGTTTCATTCTTTCGTACATGCGCTTGTTCGTACTTGTGCACTGTCATAAGTTATATATTGAATAGGAATATGGTTATTGTCATGACTGATCAGATTTAATAACATGCAATGTTATCAAAACAAATCCCATATACACGGATTGGTGATTATAACAAACCGAACCGGTTATAGAGAGTGGAAGCATTTGACTTGAATTAAAATACTTTCTTAGTATTTGCACGATTTCAGACTTTTTTATATTTCTATAAATTAAGAACCAATTTAATAAGTTGTAGAAAAAAAATAGAATATTCAACTCGTGAACGTAGTATTTTGTACGAGTCTCGCGGCCAAACTCGGAACTAGAGTGAGACAAAAAGCCTACTTCTTTCACCTGTCATATAAATAGCTGAAAAAAACACTTGTAATGAGCTTCATCGCAGTCGTTACTTCTTGAGAGCCAGTAAGGCAAGGACCTTGGTAGAGAAGAGGCGAGGCTCCTTCCTCAGCCTTCCAATTTAGTTCACCTCAGTATTAAAACAGACGCTTTTTTTTTAATTTATTTTTGTTAATATTTAATAGAAACAGAGAGCGAAAGAAAGAAGAAAGATTTCATTATTTGGAATATACTGTTATGTTTATTAGGAAGTTATGCATTTATTTTTGTTGTGGCGGTCTGATATTTATTTTCTGTTATGTTTGTCATACGTGTTGAATAATATTTATGTTATTGGGTCAAACTTCAACTGTTATTTACTAAATCTGTATTTAAACAGTTTCGTAATAAATAATAACTAAAGCAGTAACACCACTTGTTAAAATGTATTTAAACATAATACATGATTAATATCAACTTAAGAATCTACAACATATTATACTTATAAAAATTTGTACTTAATAATATTAATTTGAAAACCTATATATATATACAATTGTGGACAAAATGAGTGAACAATAGAGTGAAAAAATTGATTTTTCTTGAGTTATTTCATTCAGTAATTATAAATGATAATACAAATAAATGGAACATTATTTGGTCTTACTTTTTATAAAACATCCTGGACCTTTTATCTGCCCTATATTTCCTTATGTCGACCTGAAGTCAAAACATTACATTAAATAATAAAATGTCTTCGAACTATAGTTCGGTTCTTCTGACTTAGAAACGCCTGGCTACATATTTTAAACACTGAACACTGGGGACAAACACTCACTAGTATCTACTTTAGACTGGGTGTACATTTGTAATTTATGAATGATAGACTTGATACTTTCATACTTTCCTAAATGATATTAATGATACTTTCGTACTTGACAGAATGACAGACATACAGACTTCTTCGAAGACATCAAAAGGGACTGACATTGCGACTGCCATCCAGCATACATTATGAAGCACAACCCAAACTAGTGAACTCACGATACTTTCACTCACTAAAGAAGCGGTAACTACGAAGTTGTGTTGGCGAGAGATAGAAGGTAAGTGAAGAAATTTTAGAGAAATAAGAAGGCTTGAAGGGTGTGGGAAACTGAAATAACGCACGAATTCCAAAAGACAAAGAGAGCCGACAATCCCACCATCCAGATAGAAGGAGAGGGAAAAATGCGGGGAAGCGTGAGAAAGAGGCAAAAGATGAAAGAAGAAACAGGAAACAGTAGTTTGGAAAGTAAGAGGGGATTAAAGTGCAAAGCAATAAACAGAGTAATAAAAAAATAGAAATATGCAGCAGAAACTGAATGAAATTTAAGGCTCAAAACGCCGCGACCGAACAATAAGAATTTTACGAATGTGAAGAAAATTTGCCATTTCGCAATAAGAGAAAGTCGTGTGAGTGTTTCCCACCAGAGCCCGCTCTAAGGGCGGGCAATCCGGACATTTGTCCGGGGCGCAATTTTGGCTGTAGGGCTGGGAATAATATTTTTGTGTTAAATACTAAAATTTCATTGTTCGATTTTTTCGTTTGCTAAAACGTTCGCAGCGTATTTATATTATTTATGTCTTAGAGCTAAAAATATTTACTTTATTATTGAAAAATTATCGCAGAATTTGTGAAGGACGATGCTTGAACTTGTTTGAACAAGCATATACTTCCCTGAACAGAATATACGCAAACAGAGTGCTCCTTCAGCTTGTGTTTTAACATGCATAGACTTGCTTAAAACAATACATAAACTGTTGGTAAAAAGTTTGGACACATAGAATAAAAATGTATTATATTTATTTCTGTTAATTTAATGATTTGTTAAGAAAGAAATAAAATGTCAGAAATTCAAAAATGTTATATTAATCTATATACAATAATATAAGCGATTCATTACAAAGTGTAAATCTTTCCCAAAGATAAATTTCGACTAAACGAAATTTAGTCATCAAAGTGAATTACTCAGCTTCGCCCTCTTAATCAGGCCTAGTAAAGCTGAAAGTGGCTCCGTCATGAAGCTCGTGGCTTCGGGATTGCTAGCTCCCAGTTGAAGAAACCTTGTCCTCGCCAGGCCGGTACCCCGGAGAAAGGGGTTTCCTCCTCGGCCCTGCAGAAACGACATAACGCGTTGTCTGCTAGTAAGTAAAAGGTGTATGTGCCTATTCAGGCACCTGCAATGCCCTGTTAGTAGACCCACTATTATCCTTATATCTCTTCGGCTATGGCTTAGTAGAACCCTGGTGACTTTGGGTAAATGTCTTAACAAAGAATTTAGCCTGCCTCTGGCCTGGCGTTCTTTCCCACCATCGCATATGCTGGTCTTCTATCCATTCTTTGATAGAAGCGTGAATGAGGCTCCTGGGCAACCGCAGAAAGGCGTATAAAGGTATCCTTCGAGGTATATTATGTCAATAAAATATTTATTTAAAAGGTGCCATTTAAATGGGGGAGGTATCATGCATAAATCACGTTACTGGAAAATTCTTATTACAATGTAACTATATTTTTCTTTAAAGAATTTCAGTAAATAACTAAATTTTTTTACTGATCCCAAATTTCTGATCGGTAGTGTATATGTATGAATTGGCGGCAAATTGTCTTTTTGTCCGGGGCGACGTCACCGCTAGAGCGAGCGCTGCAACTGGGCATAAAAGTCCAAAGATTAACTTTGCAAACAAATTAAGAACAAAACTAGATAATTAATTCAATTTGCCAGAATTTACTTTTTGGATTGCCCAGACGGCAAAATCCATCCGACAGTGCGAATTTATTGAATGCTTTTTTTTTTTCACTTTTTCGTTATTATCTCGAAATTGGCTGCATCGATTTTCTTTAAACGTTGGGTACTATCTATATATATAAATTCATATCACTTTTATTTGCAGGAACAATAGCAATATGCTTTTCTCTAAAGTACCCATAAATAACTTATGTCTGATGAAGTCCCAAAAATAAAACTTTTGAGACAAACAAATAATTGTATTCTTCTTATAAAACAAAAATCCAAAAAAAGTTCAAATTTTACATGTTAGTTGAAATAAAAAAGAAAAATAGTTAAAAACGAACAAAATTAACGTTTCTGAATTTACCGCCAGGTTACAGCACTTACTTAATCTAGAATTTGTAGTAGTTCAAATAATTGCCGCTAGAGAGCATAAGCGTCCAGATAATCAGAATTGTAGTTCCAAAATTTGCCACCCGATCACAGCGCCATCCTCTGATGTAAATAGTCAAAAACGCGTCTTAGAGAAGGTTGGCCTACTGGACTCGCAAAAAATTCTTTGCGAGTAGCGACACCTAGTGACAAACTGAATAACCATAAATAAAATTGATTTCTTGGTAGGTGTTGTTATCTGGTGACCATGTTTGTAACTACAAATATACTCATTTTAATTAGTTACTTTATTAATTAGAAAACAAAAAAATCTGGTGTGGAACACTCACACCACATACTCCAGTTTTCAAAATAGTAATCTACAAACTTTATAGTTAGTATACGAAATTACTTAGATGTACATTATAATTGAAAAAAAAGAAGCATACACTTCATTTTTAAACTAGAAATAAATGAATATATTAATTATATTAATATATATTAATAAAATTTAAATATTTATTTATCTTTTTTCTACATGATATTTCTTTGGCAAGCTATTAAGATAATTCTTGGCATATTATTTGCCAAGTATTTTTCTGGAATAATGCTTGATATGAAATTTTTCCCTCCTTTCTTTTTCATGAGAGGGTTCAGATTTTTTACATTTGTTTTTCAGCTAGAAGCTATAGAGGACTACGAATATTAATATTATCGGATGGAATAAATTAGATGGAATGTTAAAATGAGGAATTTAAGGTTATTGAAGGATAGATTCAAATAGCAATCCATCCTATATAATCATTATTTTTCTAAGCATTTATATATAACTACCAACATACAGTTCAAGAACATTTATCAAAATCTTGTCAATAAAATTTACGGGCTGATTTCATTTGTTAGTATTTGATTGAATATTGTATTTGATATATTTTTTGAAAGCAGCTTCAAAATCTCTTGAAATGGCTGGTCCAATTGCTTGAAACATTTCATGAGAAATTTCATTCAATATTTATTTATTTATTGCCTAAAGAAACTATACATTTCTATAGCAAGAGATTGAACTCCGCTGAAAGCTGAAAAAAAATGCAATCGTTACAAGAAGAAACATTACAACTTAATTTTCAACGTATTAAAATAATGTTAAATACTTGATTAATAAAGTAGATAGTAACAATGATATAAATAGACTTTATTCATTTATACAAATTATTTTTGGGAAGGAGTTTAAGGGATCTCCTCGTAGGTATTAAATAATACCTTTACAAACCTATGTATATCTTTCCTCCAAAGCCTCAGAGATAAAATAAAATAAATGGTTTAACTTTTCTTTATTTTCTGTATCTAGTAAATTCGCTAAAACATAAGAACTGCGTGAAGGTAAATACCTATTTAGCAACCTCATTCTCAAACTTTATAATAAGGGCATTCCAAATAAAGTGCATAATATTGTCATTTTTGCCCACCGCACAAGAAAAGCAACTCTTTTAGGATTCCATTATAAAAAATCCTGGGGTGACCATCACTAGCTATTCTAATTTGAGCTATTAATCTGGTTTTAATGATATTGCACCAAATATTTACATATGAACTACCATTAGCCAAGGGACATATCAATCTATAGTGGATGTTATATCAGAACCATCCGAAAACTTCACAAGTCTTCTAAAGCATATTTTCAGAGGTGAGCTGTTTTACATCGATAAAATCTTCAGCCAGCATCTTATAGATTTATTAAAAATCTTGGTTTTCACTTACCGTCATTCAACTTCCAGCGAACGAAACTATTGGGGACTTGTCGTGGCAGATTTAAGAGCAACTTTAAGAATATCAATTGGACACGATCGACTATAGTGAAGTAGTTCAGGGCCTAATTTTTTAATTGTTCCCAAACTTCTGATCGGTATTGTATATATTCTTAAGGGGCGGCAATTTGTCTGTTTGTCCGGGGCGACGTAACCGCTACAGCGGGCGTTGTTCACACCAGATTTATATATTATTTTTTTTTTTACTTTCTTTTACTGTTTTACAGTAACTGCAATAAGATGTACATTTAGTTAGGCAAAAGAGAACATTGTGCCTTGTCATACTATCTGTTGGGACTTTCATTAATTACACGTCAACTAGAGTTTCAACATTTCAATTATTGCTTTTAAACAATTTTTTTTAAGTCTTGCAAACGAATAATATACTAAGTAAGTTTATCGTTCTTATTAGTATAATTCTCTTATAAGTTATGATAAAGTACATTATTCTATTTTCTTGCGTCTTGTACAACCTATTCCATCAATTTCCATGAAATGATTTTATTAGGACTTTAAAAAATAAAATATATAAATTGATAATAACAAAATAATTTATTCTAATAAACCAAATTTGTGATGTTTACAAAAGCTGCTTTAAACAAAATATTTTGCAAAGTCCTTAAACCAAGCTGGATGTATTATGTCAACATATTTTTTATCGTCCATAATTTTTATACCACTTAGCATATTTAACAAGTAATAACTCAATTTAATGCTACGCGTAGATAATTTTTTTCAGACATTGATGGTACAAAAAAATAGTCACAATATTACTACATTAAATAGCGGGGAAAATTTCCCCATTTTCAGTCCATGGGCGAATTGGAGATTTGAAGACATTTAATTTGAAGACTAGTTAGACAAAGGGTACCCTTTCTTTAACTTGGAAGTAATTTTCAGAATTTTGTTTAGTACCTACTGAAATTTGGTCTGGAGTCATGGATTATTGCACATGAATTCTAGGGGATTATTGCACGCCTGCTATATCAATTTTGGTTTAATGAAGTTTCTTATTCACTCTGCAAGAATACTTAAATTTTCAACAGGCATAATTTGACGTGGTAAAATTTCATCTCATGGCAAATATTCAGCATAATCGGTTATGAACTGATGAATACATCATTTATTAAAAGATGGAATTTTAGAACATGCGCACAGTACAATGCACGGTTGATCTCCCCCCCCCCCACTCAAATGATTATCTCCGTTACTGTTTGGTGTGGAGCTAGATTGAAGATTGCCTCCTTATTAGCTTATATTTTGTTTTGTAAACAATTTCACAGGTGATAAAATCGAATTTGAGAATCACATACCCTCTTTTCTTGGAGGGGTATGTTCGTCTTTGCATGCGGTGTCGGTTAAACCACAGTTCGCCGATCATAGTTGGCGAAAATGAATGCTGAATTAAAATTATTATAAAATGGATGAGGTTAGATCAAAAAAATACTTTTTTCAAAGTTTCACCGACGTTTCAGTCGTACAGATGAACAAACATTAAAATTATTGATTTAAAATATGTAAATTGCTAATTTAGCAGAAGACTGGCTAAGTAATCGTAACCTACGTTAATCGAGTTACGGGCACCATATCTGAACCCAAAAAAATTTTTTTTTTTTGTTTGTTTAAAAAAATTTGTAGTGAGATCCGTTCGATAGCTTCAAATTGTACAGGCTTGCCGGGCCTTTAAATCCAGCTACCATTGCTGTTTATCAGAAATTTATTAGACCCTTAAGGACTTTACTTTTGTGCTGTATAATCTCTGAAAGGAGTCAGTTTATATTGTTATAAAGGTAATAATTATTTTTCAGAACATAATAAATTTAACACTGTCTTCATTAAACCAAAATAAATTTGGTACTATTTTTTTATTAAAAAAAAAAAAAAAAAATCGATTTTTCAAATTTGCAAAACAAAAGGAAGTACTATGTTCCATATAACTAAGGTGGGTAGAAATCCGTAATTTGAAGCGGTAATTGTACTTTGTTTGACAAGGTTCAACATTACAACAGTGATAGATTATCAAGTGATTAAGAAAATCAATCATTTCTTTATTTCATTACAATTCCCTGATAGAAGATATACTGAAAATTGCAAATACGATTAGAGGAGATACCATAATTAATTTTTTGAAAAATTCCAAATAAAGGAAATGTCGCACTTCATTTGCGACGTCCTGTAAACAATGGACGAATTAAAATATTGTGGTGCATTTTGGTCTCAATGGAAACATAAGTAAATGACGATCCACAGATAGTGCAGTTAACTTTTCTATCTAATCAAATTGTCTAAGCATTTTAACGAAATTTCACTCATTCATAAACAATAATAATTGAAAATCATATTTCTAAGGTTTAACTAAAAGAGTAAATGAATTATAAACAACATTAGGCGGCCCTCTCCAGGCCTCCCGATCTAAATCTAAAATCTTTCAGAATATTAACACCAAAAATTTCACTATCTACATTATGTGCTGCAGTTTTATATTCATAAGGTACAAGGGTATTAATTTTTTTAGCAACATCTATATTGTTTAACATATCCTGATGATTACTATCATTGCTTATGTACATTTCTGGATTCCTTTGGCAATACTGTGAACACAAAATAAATACAAAAAAATTAATTAAATAATCTTCTATTATTATATTATACTATCTCTATTATTATATATATTCTGTGATATAAATATAATTTAAAATGTGCAAAACATATAGGAAAATTTTGATATGAGCAATACATTTCTTGCAAACATTGAAATGTACACTACACAACACCATGTTTAAACTAGGAATACTAATGGTAAGGTTTAGAACCCTCTTCCTTTGAGTCACATTTTCTTTTATACTACGCCAAGGTGAAAAGTTCTCGGCGTGGCCCATAAATGGGACTGGCTACATATAAAATTACTGTTCTGTTATGTTGGCAGACTTGTAGCAAAAATAAATAGCAAATGTGATTTTGACCAGAAAACTGTTTTGTTTTATATGGCTGTTTAAAGTAAGCCTGTTGTGTGTTTTAGATAAAATAAATAAACATGAATATCGTTTCATCTGCACCATCGTTATCAACAGTAAAATAATAGGCAGCTGAGTTTAAATGTGCTCGTACATCGATTGAAGTTGATCCACATGAAGGACGGCGAAGAAAATACCGAGAAGATACACAATAGATAAATAATGCTGCGGGCATCTCAGAAGAAAAGATACGGCACATTTTACACGAAGAACTCAGTATGAGAAGGCTTTGTGCAAGATGGGTGCTGCATTTGTCAAATATTAATCACAAACAAATTATGAGTGGAGTTTCTCGGTAATGTTTGTGCCATTATAAAAAAAATCCATCCGATTTTTTGCCAAAACAACAGTCCAAGCAGTGGGTGAAGCCGGTGGCTCAGCACCGAAAAATGCAACGATAATTATATCTGCGGGAAAGGTTATGGCTAGTGTTTTTCGGGATTCCAAAGAGGTTCTTATTATTGACTACCTGCCAAAGGGTCAAACAATTAATGGGGAATACTAAGAAATCTTCTTTCTAGAGAAAAAGCGCCTGGTTTGCAAAAGAAAAAAATCTTCTTTCACGAAGACAAGCACCCGCCCATAAAGGCGCTTTGGCATCGGCAAAATGAAGGGATTTGAAGTATGAATTATAGGAAGATCCTTGCTATTCCCAAACCTTAGGAACTTTTTGTGGCTGGAAAATGTTTTGGGTCAAATTAAGAGTTGACAGCAGCGGTAAATGGATATTTTGAAGACCTTCGAGAATCGCACATCAGGGACGACATCCATTTATGGAAGTAACGTTGAACAAATGTATTGAACTAAAGGGAGACTACGTTTAGAAATAATTGCATTTTTAAAATAAAATAAAAAAAAAAACTTATTTTCACTAATAGGCCGAGAACCTTTCATCTTGCCCACGTATTTCATACCACACAAACTTCATTTGTATTAAAACCTATATTTTATATCTTGCAGTTCTGAAGATTGCGAGTAATTAAATCGCGAAATGTTGGCAAACTCAATCTCTATTTTATTTAACTGACCTAGCCGAACAATCCCACAACAATAATAGTTCAAGAAAAAAACCCATTCATTAAATAAAATGCACTCACTGCACCTATAGCTATCTCATAGAGACTTTTTTTCTCTTTACTTTCTCAAACTGTTGTAAGGGTGAATAAATATTGCTAAGACGTCAATATAATTCTTGAAAATTGAGTTTCCATTGATAGTACTTGTAGGAAAGTGTGGCTGCGAAGTTTAAAGAAAATCATTGAAGCAGTTTACGGTAAATTAAGATAAAAGAAAAAACTTATTCCGTACAATTTCAAATTTAGGATTCTAGCGAAGCTTTTAATGTAAATTGATACAGCATCTTCATTGTTTTGAAGTGGCACTTTTTAGGAGTAAGCAAAATGCTCTCCCCAGAAATACTATTTAAAAAAAATACTAATTTTTTAGGAAAAAGAATTGCATTTCAAATAAATGTGAGAGGCATTTATGTGTATTGATAGTACAGGAATTTTAAGGAAAATCGTAGGATCCATTATTCAAAGAAGCGGCGAAAACCTCTTATAAATATATACAATTAAGTGGCACCTCTTATTAATGGATTTCGACTAAAATCTGATTATTATAAGCGGTAAGCGTATCATGTACTTGAGGAGAATATGTTGTTTGAACTTCCTACAGTGTTTCGTTTTTGAGATATATTTTATACCCAGGAAAACTCAATTTCGAAAATCTGGCAGGCTCGCAATACTTTCCCTTTCTAGGAGTAAGAGAATGTTAAAATTGTCTCTTTCCGATTTTCCTATTTATTAAAATATTAAAAACCAGTTTTATTAGAAGAATAAATAACAAACCTGTGTAATATCGTTAGAATAACTTTGATTAGATCCACCATTATGGCAACATATGAAATATTTTCCTTGGTACTTTTTGCCATTTGGACGATAATTCATTACAGCCATTAGACAATTTCTGAGTAGATGCAATCCTTCGCGAACATTGTCTTTATCAGAATCATCAATTGCAGCATGTTGAAGAGCAAAATCAAGTTTTTCTTCCCAATTTTTCAATGAAGGTAATTTCTTTTTTATCTGCAATTAGATAAATAAGGTAGTAAAGAAGTAATACTGAGGTTACGAGAAAGTGATGATATAACATACAAATAATAAGGAGTATAAAATTCACTGATGCTCAGAAATAAAGCACTATTCCTTTCCTTACCCTTAAGAAAAAACATTACTACTTTAAAATCTGCATTTCATCATAAAAATTTAACAGGATGGCCCCGAGGTACTCTAGAATGTCTAGTCTCATAATAAGGCGACCAACCCAAGGCGGCCTAATAGAACGGCGCAGTCTTCTTGATGTTGTCGACTAGTGAGCTTGAATGACGGATATTTCTTGGTTTAAGCTTAACGGCGTTGCTTAAGATTTCTTCTCTTGTTTCCTTCCTTTAGCTGGTTTATAGACACTTCAAGACTGATTAAAGGCATCTTGCTTGTAACTTGAAGACTGTTAGATAGCGAAAAGGGAAATCAATTCCCATAGTGGATTCAAGGGTGTTGACTAAATATCGTGATTAAGAAAAGGATGTGGCTGTTAGTAGCGACTCTAGTTTCAAAGGCCAAACTATAAGTCGATAGGTATCTTCATCACACTCTGCGCACTAAAAAATCGTCTTCTAATGGATCTTGATCCTGCAGTTCAAGAGTTTAGATTTTAAATTCAACTAATTTTTTTAATTTTTATTATTTATAATCACATAGTGCCTGTTTAGAAAAGAATGTCAAAAAATACAATTGTTACGAGAATTTTATTTTCCATTAATAATAATTTCTCTTACTTTGTAAGCTAGTGTGTTCCTTTGGTCCAATGAATTACATCGTTGGTCTCGTTTTTTAACACGCAATAAAATGTTGCATAATTTTTGACGTTGTCCGAAATAGCTTCCAGTGGAAGACTCGAGTTCCTGACAAAACATTGTCAATATCTTTGAATGCTTCTTTTTCTCAGCTCTGTTCATTCTTCTTGTAGAATTTTTCACCTGTACATCGATTGATAATATCACTTTGTGCCTTCCATTTTTAATCAAAGTTGCTTGTTTGCAGATGAAATGACATTGCGCTCTAAACTCAGGTTTAAAAATTATTAAGTCTCTTACCAACCAATTAACGAAAACTAGAACCAGTGCAGTAGATAAATTTATTATTTATTTATTTATTTTTATTAAAAAGACGCGATTTCCATTCCTAGCCATAGGCACTCATACATGGCCATAATCTAGTGACGCCTCTGAGTATTGTAGTTCTTTACGTCTCTATAAACCGTCAAATAAGTAAATAGTTTATAAATATAGCTCTAATGCTAATTGAGAGATAGTGAAATTCACAGGCTCGGCTATTCCTGGAACAGTTTTATAAATTGAAGGCGACAAAGTGATATTATCAATCGATGTACTATTAAAAAAAATCTAACGGTTGAATGAACAGAGCTGAGAAAAAGAAGCATGCAAAGAATCTGACAATCTCCTCTCAGGAACATGAGTCTTAATCACTAGAAGCTGCTTCATATAATGTTAGGAAGCACCCTTTCTTTGAGCATCGTGGTCTTGTAATTCCTACGAATTACGAGGAAAATGCAATGTTTCTGGAGCAGAAGAAGATAACCACTTCCCAGTAAAGAAACTTATAATTGTGGGATTTACAAGACTGATATTTCTTGATTTAAGCTAAGCGATGTTGCTCAAGATTTCTTCTCTTGTTTTCTTCCTTTAGCTTGTTTATAGACTCTTAAAGACTGATTAAAGGCATCTTGCTTCTAGTTTGAAGACTGCTTTAGACAGTGAAAAGAGAAATCAATTCCTACGGTGGCTTCAAGGGTGTTGACGCCACATCGTTGATTAAAAGTAGGAAGCCACTGTTAGTAGCGACTCTGGTTTCAAAGACCAAACCAAATGTTTATAGGCATTAGCACTCTGCGTTCTAAAAAGTCGTCTTCTAATGGGACTTGACCCTGCAGTTCAAAAGTTTGGATTTTAAATTCAATTAATTTTTTTTATTTTAATCACTTGGTGCCTATTTAGAAAAGAATATCAAAAATACAATTTTTAGAATTTTACTTTCCATTAATAATCATTTCTCTTACTTTATAAGCTAGTTTAATATATTTATTTATAAGATAAATTTCTTCCTGTTGTAACACGAATGAGACCCATCTTTGTACTGAATCTGGTGCACCATCAAGCATTATTAGACATACCAGTTTGCCATTATCTTCCAATTTCTTGGCTAAACTTATACCAAGAGCGCCTCCCCAATCATTAGTTATTAAAGTGAAAATATTGATATTAAACTTTTTCAATTCCTGAAAAATTGTAGAGATTATTATTACTGATAGTAATTATATAAAATAAACAAGCAAATATTTTAATGTCTCTATCAAGTTCGTGAAGGAAGTCAATTCTCAAAACTGGTGAGAACAAATAAAATGAAGCTACCACGGATAAAATCAAAGTTGTTATATCCAATAATGCGAACCCAATTACATATGCAAGCATTACTTTAAAGTTTACTTACTTCACACAATTCATTAGCAACCTCATCAATATCATCTATTCCAAAAGGTAATCTTGCTTCAAATGTTGGATAAAATAATCTGGATGTCAGTGTTTCCATTTCGTTTGGCTTTAAACTTGATATGATAAACACGGGCGATACCTCTTTATTATATCTGGAAGGAGAACAAGAGGAAGGTACTTCCACAAAACCTGCCTTTTCCATAGTTTTCTTATTTAATTCCAATAATTCTGCAACATTTTCTGGTAGCCGTTGTTGTGAATTTATATATTCTTTCTGCCCTGTTATATGCATAAAATAAAATATTAATTATTTTACGAATAAAAAAATATTATGGTATGAAACTCCAACTGGCCATTTTTCTTTAAACTAGGAAATATGAAAAGGTAAGAATGGTTCTATTTCCGACATAAAATTATTTTGTAATTCATACAAATTGGAATTAGTATGAATAAAATTGGAATTAGTATTAGAACCAGTCACTCACTACTGCCTCGATCAATCCCCAACAATCTTTGAAATCTGAAATTACAGTAATTCGTACTTCCGACTGACGCATTGTGATCGAAATCTTTTGTCAGATAGAATGGTAGTACCTAACGTAGCTAGGTTTGAGCTCAGGCTATTTTTTGTTTTGATATACACACACTGTTTTTGTTTGTTCACACACATAAAACCATTCTTAAGGACTATACTTTTGTTTGTACTCAGGATTCACTGAAACATTATTTACTGCAAAAACTTGATTTCGAAAATTTGGCAAGATTCAATTCCGTAGAAGAATTGGAGAAGAACTGAAATACACCGTTTAGAAAGGAGCACTTTTTCGTTCTTACGTTTAGAGGAAAGCTTAACTTACCTCTCCTCCCGAATCCTCACACCCGGAAAAATGTGTATATAAAAGTCGTAGACGTACATTTATAGTGTACATACAAAGTTTAAGAATACCGATGGAGCTGTTTACGTAAAACAAAAACTAATAAATTCATTCAGTATGTACAGCCGAAGCGAATAAGCTAGTACTTCCGGTAGACCAATTTTGATCAGCATTTTATTGTCGGGTCTTCTTGTAGTATCTAGACGAAATATCTACTTTGAATTTTTTGCAATTTTCGTTTGAGATAAACAATTTCGAGAATAACTTTTTCTCATTTAGGGATCTCAAAACATGTAATTTCCTATGGAAACTGAATTTCAAAAATCTGACAAGATTGCAATTGTTGCTCTTACAACAGTGGCAGAGAGTTGTCGGATTCGCCAGGATAAATGCAAGGCACTACCGACAATATTGTAAGAATAGTTAGTTCACGATTTTTTTATAGTAATATAAGTTCACACAACACATTCACACACTGAGTCACACTAATTGGATGGTTATACAATATTATACTCCAAACTATATATATTTCTTCTAAAACAATTTATTTTTTATCAAGAATACAAGGTAACACAAAACTAACATATCACATAATTTTTTGGTTCATAACCTGTCTCCTTTTTGTGCAGGTTATTCAATTCACATTATTTTCGATTTATAATTATTTTTTATTATTATTATTATTGTTATTCACTATTATTATTTTTATTATTACTATTATTATTATTTTCAAATGATTATTTCGTTTTTATCACTTTTTCTGTGGCCCCCCACAGTACTCCCCTCCCAGTAACTGTGTTACTATACCTCGCTCATCAAATAGCGTTTAGGAAATCGCACTCGACGTCCGGAACGTGTCTGACTTGTTTCTTCTGGCGGCCTTGATGTTGCTGGGTGGGCTGGTGGAGGGAGATCCACGGGCGTAGGCTCTTGATCAGTGTAGAAATTCGAAATTAAACAACAAACTGAATATGGAGAGAATAAAAAACTTTTGTACTTTTAAAGAGGTAAAAAAAAACAATATTCTTCATTATTTAAAGAACAAAAGTCCATCAAAACACTAATTTACAATTTGTAATTATTTATCTACAACATTATGTTTAGATCAAAGTAATTAATAGTAAAAAGAAAAGAACAAAAAATAATTGTTCAAACATGTCTGTGAATGAAATTAATATATAAATAAAAAAAGTAGTCTCAGGAAAAATTTCGAACAGACTAACTTTACATTTTACAATTAAATTATATAAATTTAATTAAAAAAATTATGTCATGAAAAAAAATTCTAAAAATGGTATCTTGAAGGGGTTCACACAGTTTTGCCTTCCTTTTTTAAAAATGCAGAAAGAAGTTTTGGGCAGTTGAGGTTGCTCGCTGGTTCCCATGTGTTTTGTTTGGGTCCATATCCTTTCCATTTCACCAAAAATTCTCTTTTGCCCGTCGACCTGATATATTTACGTATGAAGAAAGACATTTTCTCGGCATCCACATGATAAGTCGTGCTGATGTATTTCTTGATTGCTTGAAGCGAAGAACCCCCACGTTCTTTCAAATCCTTTATGGCAGCAGTAACCATCTGGGACGTCGGAGGATGTGTAGCCTTTTTCGCGCCTCCATTGTCGGTAGTGCCTTGCATTTATCCTGGCGAATCCGACAGAGTAATAAACTCTAAGGTTTTGATTCTGAATTTATTTAACCTGATTTTCAAAATTCTTCCACAAAAATTATTGAAAAGAAAAACAAACAAAAAATAATATAAAATTACCTGCACTGATAACACTAATATCTTCCTTTAAAAAAATTACAGGATTTTCCAAACTTTTACTACTAAAGCGTTCAAATTCAAACAAAATAATTGCCGAATTCAAAAGAAGGACATCACCAGAAATTGCAAGTGTAGGTAAATGATTGGCACTTCTTAATTCACACGTTGCCTCACCACCATTTCCGATGCAAATAAAATTACATTTACTGTTCATATCTCTCAATACGGAATCTAAGTTGTTGGCATCATTATCCAAATCCTTGAACAAGATTATTTAAGATTAAGTATTTTCTTAAAAAAGTTCTAGGCATAAAATTTATAGAACATTAATTTAAAAAAAGAATTATTTAATCTTTTCCCCATCATTCCTACCTTTCCAATAAGAAATGTATCTGCTATCTCTTCCTTTGAATTTATGATTTCTAGCCATTTTTTAAAATCGCTTCTAACGATATGTTCTCGTTGAGGATATAACCTGACAATAACTAACGGATGACCTATTGAAATACTTGCTAATCTAAAAAAAAAAAAGAAAAAAAAGATTTATTATTATGTTTTCAGAATTAACTCAACAAAGAAGCTGGTAACTCTAAAAGACAATTTAATATATTGCCTTCTATATGAATTCAATGTTATCTATATCAAGATGCTGCTTTAGATTCATGAATGAATCTGCCTATGGAAAGAAACCATGCATTACTCCAGGATTTTCCTTTACCGTTCCCCAACCGCCTGACAGACGCCTCTTTTATTCTTTTCGCTCGAGAGCCCATAATTCTTGGGATTGCGACATGTTTCCTACTGCAAGAAGTTAAAAGATTGAATTTACTGAATTTTTGACCATTAACGGTATTCTAGAGACATTAAGTTTATCACAATCATATTAAACAGAGATTTATCTAGTTTTTCCTAATATAATGGGTTGCTGGTTCTCAGACACCCGAAATCCTATATCCTCTTCTTAGATAACCAACTGATGATCATTTTAGGTCATCTTTCCTGTACATTCTTTATTCATGCCATTACCATTTGCAGGATTCTTCGTAACATTTATTTATATATCCAAGTGGCATTTTACCCATGATTGATTAGGTATCGCATTCGAAGAACTATTATTATTAATATGATCCATACCAGCGCTCAAAAATAAGTTTGCGCTGAAAAGAGTAGTTTAATTTTTTGTTTTTTTTAACTCAAGTTACTGTGTTTCCATACTGTAGCCACCATGCTGCAAGCAACGGCTTTTCACTTTAAATACATACATATATATCTAGAATAAATATATTAATTTATTTCATAACATTTGAATTCATAACGGTAATTTAGTGAAAATACTGAGTTGTGTTAAACATATCGCTTCCCACAAAGAAACACCTGTTTCAATGTGTGAAGTTAACTCTGTGATAGACACTTTGAATGGAAATGTCGACATTTCTATATTACCCAACCAATACCACTTTTAATATTATATATATGAACATCGGAACAGGTCGGTAGTAAGTAACCTGGCTGTCAGGTATAAAAACTTCAGAAATTCCATTTGTAACTAAATTTCTATTAAATCTACAGTTCCAGCAGTAATGTAATAAAATTTATTGGTCATTAACCTTTGCTGCGTTACTCTATCTAAATTTTGCTCTTCAACCATTATATGGATATGTTTCGCTCCTCTCATTATTAACCAGTTTAACAAATCCAACCAGAAACTATGTTCTTGACCTGGAAAATGTCAAGTGGTTGTTTTTATAAATCAATGGAAATGTAAATGTAATTAATGAATTGAAATAATGAAAAAAATAAACTTACTAAATATAATGTAACTTTTCTCTGGAGAACATATAAACATGTTCTTTTTAACGTTATGTAAAGAATTATTGTCCATGGTGGTTATTAATTTTACGGATTGTTTACTTTCATCCCTGTTTACAATAAAAAAATACTAATAACATATTCCTTTATATTGAATAACTTAATAGATTGCACTACAGAATGTATTAATATAGAAAAATATGCTGAAGATTCCAAATTTTAAATATTTGGATTGCGCATGTCAGTGAGTTTATGACGTCTCTGTAGATCTTTGTATGTCTAAGTTGATATACCAAGTTTAAAGAAAATCGATGGAGCCATTTTCGACAAAAACGCCAAAAAAATGAAAAAAAAAATTCAGTAAACTGGTGTTTCCGGTTGAGGAATTTTGGCACATAACTTATAGTCAGATCCCATGATGATACCTAAACGGAATATAAAGTACGAACTTCTCTGTGATTTTTAGTTTTTGAGCTATGCAGTTCACACATACATACACACACACACACAGATCATTTTCTAACAACCACTTTCTTTTTTGGATTCAGATCTCAAAACTTGCATTTCCTGTGAATACTCGATATCAAAAATCTGACACGATTACAATACTTCCTATTAGTAGGATTAAGAGAAAATAAAAAAAGAGCATTTTTAGTAGTATTAATTTAATAACAAGCCAACTTAATGTCCTGCAAGATTGGCAATATTTTTTCTTTCACACAATAAAATTTTTTAAATAAAATTTGCCGATTGTGGTGGTATAAATGTATCATGTTTTGATGAAAAGGCATTGTTGCAATTATATGGAGTATACAAGCAGCTAAAGGGAGAATAAAAGTTCCACTGGTGGAATTTCTAAAAGAAAACTATCATGCGATGGAGGACTGAGAGTCCAATCTTCATTAGATATTCCTATCTTAAAATTCTAAATTATGTTAGATTAAACATGGATAAACTCATGAGCAGTCAGCAACATTCAACCATGAGAACACGAGTAACTGTGCGCGATCACAAGTTCGACCAATCAGATCTTGAGCTAATTAGTGCCTGGTCAGCAACGTTCGCCAGCATTAGAACACAAATTAACTAGTGCACGGCCAGAAAAGTTCGAGAATGAGAACACGAATTAACGTTCCATACTATACTGGTCGGTAAATCCTATTTCTCTGAAATAATTATACAATGAAATAAAAACAGGCATTACTTACTTAAGAATATCAATGACATCTTCATTTACGGTATCCAATGGGATTCTGGTAGTTTGAAATGGTTTAACGTAACCTTTTTTTATAATAACTGCCAGCTGTTTTTGGATGTATTCTTTTTCACATGGATGTAGATTCAGCAATGTATCAACACAAATTCCATATATATCCGCTTCTTTGAAAAATACTGACATACCTATTTATAATAACAAGAAACAAAGGAAAATAAAAAATGTTTCGTTTCATACCTATTCAAATTAAACTTTGGGAATAACTTTCAACTTTAAGTCTAAATGCAGTTGGCGAAATACTAATGATTATCGTCGTTATCGACGATGAACAATGTTATTATATTCTGTGAAACTTCAATCTGAAATTAGTACGATAGAAATGGTGCAGTTGTCTTCTACATCTGCATATAAACGTCCGCAAACGTAAATTGAGAATACCAACAGAGTCATTTTCAAACTGGACTCAAGGCCATGAGGACTATTCATTCTGCGATAGTTGTATAAGATTCGCCGGGAAAATACATTTTTGGACACAAAAACTGGACATTTACAACCACCCTTAATTGCGGTACGTTTTTACTTTCTCTTACTTCTGGTAGGAGGAAGTATTGTAATCGTGCCAAATTTTCCATATAGAGTTTTTATATTAACAGAAGCACAGGTTTTAAGGTCCCCTGAGTCCGAAAATATGTTTTTTAGTAAATAGGGTGTATGTGTGTTTTTTTTTGTATGTGAGCAACATAACTCAAAAACGAAAAATCGGAGAAAGTTCAAACTTGACATTCTGCTTCGGTATCACCATAGGACCCGACCAAATTTCTCGAAAAAAGGCTCCAAAGATTTTCTTTAAACTTGATATATCAACTATATTATAATGTCGAAATGGAAAAATGACGGTACGGTAGAGTAAGCTCGTGAGAGCAGCACTACATTACCGAAAGTGAAAAGAGCAGGTTACCGAAGGTTACTAAGTTGTTATTTTATTATGTTGTCTTTATCATTGTTTTTATTTTACTTACTTTAAAAGTTGTTTAGTTGTTTCATATTTTCAATTGTGTCGGTTGTTTACTTAATAAACTAGTGAATAGTTGTGTGAACATAATAAGGTTTATTTCTCCTTACAATTCTAAAATCCCACATACATGTATGTACTGCAACTTTTATTTGGAACATGTCTCTGAGTAAAATCATTTAAGGCTTTTTTGGGGGCGTGGGAAAGGTGATGTTTTCATAAAAATATGCTAAATTTAGTTTATTTTACAATTTCTTCATCTAAATAATATAAATTAAAATTAAATATGTAGCTAACTCCTAGTAAGAGGAAGTTTTGTAATCCTGTCAAATTTTCGATATCGAGTTTTCATTGGAAATATCGATTTTGAGGTTCGCTGAGTCCAAAAAAGTGGTTTCTAGCGAATGGTCTCTCTAACCGTAGAAAGTTGAAACTTGATATTCCGTTTAGGTATCACCGTGGAAGAATTGAATATGTTGTTGAATATGAGAGTTTGAAAAAATCGGATAACCGGAAGTGCGTTTACTTTAGCATTTTACTAAATGATTTTTTCAAAAATAATTCCGACCATTTTCTTAAAACATTTTATATAAACTAATCTTACAAAGATCTACAACTTTTATTTAAAACATTTCTCGAGGCAATTCATTTACTTTTATGGGAGGAGTGAGGTTATGTTTTTCTCTAAAACACTTTATCATAATGATTATACAATTGTATCATCCAAACAAAATTAATTAGAAATAAATAGATGGTCCAAATTTCTTGTTTCAAGAAAATTAGTAAACCGGAAAAGCGCTTTTACTGAAAAGTTTTTTCAGTTTTCGACGAATTTCGTACACAAACTATAAAATTTGTAAATCTGTACAAAATTAATGTAATACTATAAAATTTGTAATAACTATATAATTTTGTGAACTGGCGTAAGACGAAGTTGTCCGAATACTTCTCGTCAGATATTTTTTTCTTATTTTATATTGTATATGTGAAATAATAATTATTATGCTAATAATATCATTTATTATTAAAGAAGATAATGATATAATTGAGAAAATTTATTCGGACAAACATCCTTTAAACTTATAATTTTTATTGAATATTTAATTGTCTTCATAATTATATCAATGGGGAAATCGAAACTTATTATTAACGACTTCATTTGAGTAAACCACAACCTTATCTTCGATTATTATTATTATACAAAATTTAATGAAACCTGTTTATGTCTTCATCAGTAAAAATCGTAGAAAACAGAAAAAAATTGCTTAGTAAAGTAAAACCTTATTGCTTTTGGTAGAGCTTGAAGAAAATATCAATTTTCAACTTTTCGCAATTTCTTGTTTTTGTTAGGGCGGCCAATTTATAAAAACTAATTTTTCTGACTAAGGGTACCTGAAATCTGGTAATTCCAATTTTCAGTATCGAAAATTTGTCATGATCGCGGCACTTCACCTTACAAGTAATCACAGTTTGAATATTCAAGAAGAACACACGTTGCGTATGTATGTCGCGTAGGATCGTACGCATCCTAATGCCGGCCCTAACAAAAGAATTTCCGAATTAATAAGGTGATAACCGGGGAGTCCTAAATTATTTTAGTTAAAAAAAAAATAAAATCTACATCTTACCAAATGTATGATGATCCTTCAAATATCCAGTATTCAGCTGAAACATTCGTCCCAATTTTCCTAAACATCCTACTGATGCTCTAAAAATTGATATTTCGCCAGTGGTGTTAACAATTAGACTGACGCCTTTACCTTTTGTTGACATTCTCACAGATTTGTCAAAATGTCCAGTTTGGCATAATAGTATGTGATCCTCTTTTAACTATGTACAGAACAGTTTTATATATAAACTTATTTTTGTCGCAATTATTTGTACTTGTATACAATTTTTATAATTCTATACCATAGGAAACAGTTGAATAATTTTCTTTTTCTCTTCATCAGTTTTATAGGTTGTGAAAATCTCCTGTCCATTTGCTAGAGCAATATTAATTATTGCTTGAGATAAAAGCAGACATCCCTGATGTACCAATAATGATGTCTTTACATTGTCAAGTTCTCTTATTTTAGACCATATATAATATGCCTGAAACAATTCGAAATTTTCTACAACAAATAAAATCCACAAGCAAGATCAGAAATTGAGCCCATTATGTTTCAGCTTTGTGGTTCGCACCTCAGCTGTTATTATTTTTTTTGGAACATATATCACATTATTTACATTCTCCAAAAAATGATGCAATAACTAAATTTCCTCATTGATTTAATCTTACCTGAGGGAAGTGGCCAATGCCCCGCTTCCTGGGCACGTACTCGTCTTCCTCTGATAGAAAATCCCCCATGGCAATGGCGTTTCAAATGTCAGGTAGGATTTTGGTGTGTGGGTTGTACGTCCTAGTTTGTTGTGAAATCTTCTGTGAAGTTGTTGTGTTAGGTTGTTTACGAACGAGATGTTTAGGTCAGTTGTAACAAACACACGTCATTTTCTGACATACTAAGGACATTGTAAGCAAAATCTTATTTTGTATAACCTATATGCGTTTAGTGTAATCGATCTGGCAGTCCCCCTCCAGAGATGCAACCCTAAGTCCATATTGTCTTGTTATGGGTTTGTAAGCGTGAACTTTGTTTTGCATGTCTAATTGAGATAGTTCGTGGAGTAAACATTCAACAAGAAGATAATATCTAGTTTTCATAGCATAGTTAGGTTTTGTTACGTGAGTGTTCCATGTAAGGCGTCTATTTAAGTAGCGAATATCTTTCCGGTGAGGTATTGTTAATGTACACTCACTCACTACATCATTAATTTTGGTCTTCAGAGTTTGTGATGTCCCTGTATGTGATTTAGATAATCTTGTATCTATAAAGCTATAATCGGCATAACTAATTGACGATTCTAGTTTCCATAATTGTCTGGTTTGAAATGGCTTAGCTAAGTTTCGATTTTTTCAAATTCCCTTACTGCTGTTAGGAAGAAAATTTCCCGATCATGTCAAATATTAGAATATTAGATTTCAAGGGAATTTTTTTAAAAAAATGTGTGAAACACTAATCCAACTTTCTCCTACTGGACCACTTTACTCTTTCTGATAGCTGTAATTGGCAAGTTATTTTAAAACTGTATAATTTTTACAGTGTTTAATTATTGTCATCTATTTTATATCGACAGAAGAATCTAAACTTCTCCCTCTCCCAAAACTTCTTTAATAAATTTTATCGAATAAAAATTCAAACAACAGTGACAAAGGAATAATAAAGTAAATGAAATCCGTCGATGTTTTTATGGAGAAAATCGCAAAAAACTGTTTAGTATAAAAGCACTTCCGGTTAACTGAGTTTCTTCAAACTCGGGTTTTGGGCAATATATTTAATTCTAATTAATATTTAGATAATAGAATTGTACAATTAATTATAATTACACTTTAGAGGAAAACATAACGTAGCCCCTCTCTCTAAAATACCCTTAAATATAGTTTACAAAAAAATATTTCAAATGAAAGTTGTAGCACTTTATATGTGTAGTTGATAAACAAAGTTTAAAGAAAATCGTTACGCCGTTTTCGGAAAACCGAAAAATCCATTCAATAAAAAGGTACTTCCGGTTGTTGACGAATAAATTGCAGTCGGATTCCATGGTGATACCCAAATGGAATGTCTTGTTTGAATTTTTCGTTTTTGAGGTATGCTGTTCACATACATACAAACATACACACACACACACACAGACGATTTTCTAAAAACCACTTTTTCGGATTTTATTTGAACTTGGAAAGCCATCTGACTGATTTAAATCAATCACTGAGCATGTTATCAATCATCTTTCTACACAAATAACAGAAGTTAAAAAAAAAATTATTTTCGAACCAGTATGATCTCAAACAGAGACACAACATATTCAATGACAGATTTCACGGATGTGCAAATATCACGGATAATCTGATAACTACTTACAGTTGAATACCATAAGGGTACAGAAACAGCGTCTTCATAAGACCAATTGTCCGGTTTTTTCCAGCACAAATATTCATCTTCAATCAAATTTTTATTTTCTGATAACGTACCAATACCGCACACTGTGTGTCCTGATTTGTCCATACCACAATAGTCCACAATTCCAAGCTTAAAATAAAATAAAAATGAAATAAGAATTAAATATCGGCCTGTTTTATTTATTTATTTGAAATTTACAAGTGCAAGAGTATGGTTCCTGCAGCAAATAAATGATGTGACGAAATGAGACATGAGAGGAGACATCACCTAGCGGCACTCTCCAAATACGTTATTCATTTTCTGGCCTCTAACGCCGAGACATCACGTGGCCAGCGCCGCTTGAGTTCTCGGGTTGGATTGGGATGTGAGATGAATTAGAGGGTCAAGATGGATCACAGAGTAGAGAAAGGATTTTTTTTTTGCGTGTTGAGATGAAGTCTTTAATAAATGTTTAAGACGGTTTAGAATGCTTGGCTGACCCCTATAGTTCGAGTCCGTAAGTCCAGATAGGTTTCAGAAGTGCATTGTATCAGAACATTCTTTTTTATAGTCTATTGTGATCGTATGTCAAGTAGGCGTGTCAGTAGGTAGTAACGTAACAAAAACAAAAATAGACTTTATTGCAGGGTAGACATGGACATGTTATGTAGCAGTAGACAGCAGCAAATATGAAAGGAAGTGGACTAGAATTTATGGAAATTATGGAGGAGTGTAAGAAATCTGTTGGATTACTTGGTACAAAATGTTGGGATAATGAGTTTTTTATTATTACTATAGTATCGCCATGCGCAGTGTCATTCGGATGGTCATTTCGATAAGTTTTGCAATCCCTTAATTCGTAGAATGATCGAATTAAATTATCGCGGCAATTAATGAATTGTTGGATTATACCTGTTGCCCTTTTTCTGATTCTTTATCCTCAATTATGTTCAGACCAAGTGCTGTCAATGAAATTTTCTCACTCCTAAAAACAATAAAATCTATATTTAATTGTATAAGGAAAAAACTGAGGTGAAATACTTTCAGGCACTGAGTTCTTCTGAATGTCTGTCTCCCCCCCTGACAACTAGCGCTTCTAGGTGCAACAATAACAAATTAACGAAAAGTGCAATACCTATTCAGTGTGCATTTTTTTATATGAACAAATAATGTCCATATTACAGTATAATAATAATAAATAACGAAAAAGACATTCAGTTAAGCCAACGTTTTGGCAAGTTTTCCGTCTTTATCAAGGCTTTATTATATAAATAGTCGTGAAGATGTGGAGAAAGAATTTTAAGTGGAGGAACTTTGAAAACATACGCATTTGTTACATCGTAAAAATATACAAAAAAAAAAGTTACCAGTTTCTTGTGTTAAATCATCAATAGAAATGAAAGGTTGAATAAGTATTGAACCTAACTTTCATTACTGTAGATTTAACACAAGATACTAGAAAACTTTTAATATTTTTTTTTATATTGCTGCGATGCTATTTAACTCAACTTTCAGTTCTGTAGATGATTTAACCACAAGAAACTGGTAACTTTTAATATTTTTTGTATGTTTCTGCGATATAACAAATGTGTACGTTTTTAAAGTTCTCCTCAAAATTCTATCTATATATTGTTCACGACTATCTATATATTAAAGCTTTGATAAAGACAGGAAACTCTGTCGAAACGTTGGCATAATTGAATGTTTCTTTCTTGACAGATCGACACCAAATTTCTTTATATTGATGAATAATTGGATAATGTACCAATCAATGTAAATACTTCTTAATTTTCGGTTCATTAATGCATGCTTATTAGCCAATTAAGTAAATTGTATTTAATTAAAAATAAAATAATTTACAGATTTTAATATTATAATAATAATAAATTGCAAAAATAATGTAATTTACATTAATTGTGTTATTATACAATAATATTATTTATATAACATTAGTGGCAAAACCACTCACGAATAAAAATTGGTGTGTCTACTTACTAACCACATTTTAATGGTTCTAAATATAGTTCCTATAGGGCAATAAGTAACAATTCCCTCCAATAGGCGATGACGCAACTGCCACCTTACTCAGCTTTATTTATGTTAGTTTTTGTCGAAATGTGATTGGAAACCATATTGTGGCTCATTCTTGGCCTCCTCCCACTACTAGAACCGTTCCCTGGCATAGCGATCGCATTTCTAGCAATGCACACTATCTAGGGTTCTTCCATACCCATTTTAAATAAACCACTAGACAGCGAAAACCCATTCTAGATGTATGAAACAGCGAAAACCTTCATCATATTACAGACGTCTGACATCTTACAGTAAAACTACCGCCATGCGCAGCAAAGAATACTCTATCATCTACTGCCTCACACGACCTGGCTAAGCCTACAATCGTCTTAGGAGTTAACCACACTGCTAAACAATCCACGGATAAGTAACATATCCGTGAGATGTTCCAGCACCATCGGACCTCCTGGAATACCCAAACTAAAGCCATATGACCATCACCGCAAACACTGCGGCCTCCCGCAAATGCCATGTACATAAAAGGAATGCACAACAATAACAACTACCAAAGTGGCCGAATACTTTTTTTCACCTGCTTAAGAAATACCACCTAAAACACTGAGCGCCTGCCTCCAGCTGACATTAACGTTATCTGGCATAGAGAAGGCAATAATGTAAAGGATCTATAAATGAACTAAACTAAAACTGAACTTAAATAAAAAATTATTGGCAGCAAATAGGGCTTCATCAAAACGACATTATTTTCTGAGATTTTCAGGAAACTCTCCCAACTTAAATGAGCAGAAATCACGGATAATTGAACATCTACAATAATACCAAAGATGTGCAGATATTTACAAGATACACAACTGATAATATACAGAAAGAAATTTATTTCTAAGATTTCTCAAAACCCTTTTTTTTTTCTTTTTTTTTCTTTTTTCCCAGGGTTCAGTACCGCGACCATTCTTGATCTATTGTACCCCCCCTGGTGCCTAAGATGAGCTAGCTCATCTATAGCACCCTCTCCAGGTTTAACTCCCTGAGAAATCTCAGGATCCTGGAAGGTTCTAGGGTAGGTATTTCTTCCTTCCCTATCTGGTAACAACCCAGACTACTAAATCTTCTTTGAATGACGGCATCACAGTCCGTGAGGGGGTGAATCGGAGTTTCCTCCGCCTCTCCACAGAATCTGCATGTGCTAGGCCAAGCTTTCTCAGGTGCCCCCTGAGTCTGCAATGCCCCGTAAGGAACCCCGTAAGAATACGGATCCTATTCTTACTCAGACTGATGAAGGCTTTCGATCTTTCCTGGTTATAACCGCCCAGACAGACCTTGGCCTGCCTCAGTCCCGGGATGGTGTTCCAGAGACGAGCTCTTTTAGCCACCTCCTCCTTCTTGATTTCCTCTAGAAATACTTGGTCACTGACTCCACAAAAGGGCTCTGGCCCAATAAGAGGAGATACAGCGCCTTCCTTTGCCAGGGCGTCAGCTGCCTCATTACCATCCACGCCAACATGTCCCGGCACCCAATGCAGGGTAACTTTATTGCTCCTGCCTAGTTCATTAAGTTTGCCTAGGCAACTCAAAACCCTTTAATTTAATAAATACAATGAAATTATTGGCCAAAAGTTTTAATATAACCATCAGATAGAGGTTTTACGAAATGTACTTAAACAAAAAAAAATATTTACTTGATAGCTGATAATGGATAAAATGTCCCATGACAACTTATTGTTTGAACTTGAGTAGTTGACATAATTGATTTATTGTGGTACGTTAATAATTTTAAACATCCCCATACACCATTGATACATATATTCATTACTAAGTCCACCATCAATTGTTTCTTGTAGAACGGTTGATCCAGGTTAAATGAAGGCGATTTATCATCCAAAAATATAAATCTAGAATTGATATTTTACGTAAAAAAAAAATAAACAAAAAAGTTCTAGTTAAATAGTAAGTAATAAAAATAAACCTGATTAAATGTGAATTTTCCAAACTGAGACAATATTTCACTAAATTGTAAACCCCTGACAATGATTTTGTTCTTCCCACAATGCATACAGTTTCTATTGAATTTGTTTTCGAAAATTCTTTGCTTAAAAATGATTTCAACAATACTTTCCATTGTTTATTGTCTGTATTTATGATATTTGTACGTTTTTCTAAATAATTCTATTAAATAAAATAAAAAAAAGATTAGTAACATATAAATAAAATTGTTTCTTTATATTTCCAGTTACTAAACTTACCGCTTTGAATAAAGTAAACAGTTGTTCACAGGATTTAAATTTATAAACTGGAAAAAAATGTTTGGAATTTTCCAAAACTTCGTTATCTTTTAAAAGAATGAAACCTGATTTTGTCCTCTTTAAACATTTACGAGTCCTTTTGTATTTTGAAATACCGCCAATGATTAGTAAGGTGTTATTCCATTCCAAATTCAAATATAGATCGTTTATTGTATCCTCCGTGGGTGATATTATGAATTCGGTCTTTAATAAAGAAAAAATATATTTCATTTAAAGTCAAAAGAAAACATAGTTACCTCTGTTCAGAATAATATGCTAAAGTACTATGTAAAGACCAAATTTCTTCAGAGAAAATTGATGTTTAATTAGGTTATCGCACTTTCTTATACCAGTTTTTTTAACCTTTTAATTAGTGTTATCTGTTATAGAACAAATTTATAACGAGAATGAAGTCACTTTTGAACTGGCTTTATGCTTGTGCGCAAACGTGAACTAGAGGGTATAAAAGTCAAATAACTAACTATTCTTAAAAATTTATGAAATCTAACCTGTTTACTATAACTGGATAAAATTCTGATAACAGAATTACATAACTCTTTATTATCTTCAAATATTATTACTGTTAATTTGTTTGCTTCAACTTCAAAGTTAAGTCCATTTTGTATTACTATTTGTAAACAGTCGTCCATATGACCACATACTAACTAAAAAAATAATTCAGATTTAGTTTTAAAAATCTTGCAATCAAGAAAATTTAAGGGAAACCATTGGAACACAATACAAAAATAACTCATACATTGCTATTACTATAAGGCAAAAATTGGCAGGCTTCTTCAATCAATATTGGTAAAGACGGTGGGATCGTGCAAATTTGGGTAATCGGTAAATACATCCGTAAACCTCCACATAAAAGTTCTCCTGCGTTTCTGTTATAAAATATATGGACCTCTAAAACAAAACAAATTTAAAAACAATTTAGGAAGTGACCAAAAATGTGCTAATATTTTCTGTTTAGTTTACAAAACAAACCGCTGTATACATATAAAATACCTTTAAAATTGTAGCGTTCGAAACATGAAACATCAATAGCTATATGCCGAATTGTTTCCACTATTTTTAGTTTATTACCCAATATTGATTCATACAGAGATACTAACATCAGTAAAGCATGCAAAAACTGCACCCATTCTTCTCGCCAGTATACTATAGCTTGTAGTTCTGTTTTAAATATTAAAGTATCATATTAGATATTAAAGTATCTCAAATTGTATGAACAGTTGAAATTATTGATTGACAAGAATTTAAAAAAAAAAAAAATTTTTTGTGTTTCGAACATTTTGGAAATTGAATTTTACCCGAAAAATGTCCAAGCGATTGATTATCTATCGCCGATTGCTCATTACAGTAAATCGCCTCTTCTGGTGCATCAATTCTGGATCCTACTATGCCCACATTCTAACATTATGGCTGTTTAATTTGAGGACTTCGTGGCTGTGGTATGCCACAGTGAGCATGTCTTTAATTTTTTTGTCCTGGTATTAATAGTTCCTAATTTTATCACAAGTAGTTTCGTTGATAAAGGATACCACTACATGATTAAGTAGATTAATTTTAGGTTCAGAGATTTTTTTTCTGTGGTAATTTTGTGACCATCGACTGGTTTCTGGCGTTCGTCCAGATCTTAAGGGTGTCTTAATAAACATTGTGATAAACAATCATTTACACAATCATACTTTCAAGAGCGGTATTTTTATAGCCTAACACTCTGCTGTTTATCAAGAATTTCCGAATATAGGCGAACATCCGAAGCCGGTTGATGAACACTAAATGAAGGAGGCTATAACAGAAAAAAATCTTCTGTAATTTTCTAGCAAAGCGAATCCAAAATCCATGACTTATTTTAACATTGTTACTTTCTCATAAGATGATATATTTTAATCGAATTAAATTTTCGAAATTAGTTTTAAGCGAAAATAATTTTATTGCAATTCCCTGAGCACGAAAAATTGGTCTAGAAATTTATGAATGTTTGATTGCTTGCACACACACATATATATATATATATATAGGGTTCAGCGGGAAGATGTTCCTCCCTGTTCCCTGTAACTTTATTATTTTTTGGATGCTGAGGCGTAATTCGATTTATTACATTCTCCCACATTTTACTTTTCAGTCAATTGTGAAAAATCAATTTCATATCAATTTGAAAAATCGAACATCATTTATAATAGAAACAAAATCTGTGATATAAAACGTATGTATTCTCCTTTTTTTTTAATTTTTTTTTTTATTTAAATGAGGAACGTTAGAAGAAGGAAATGGCGGGAAAAAAATTAAAATCGGTTCCGTCATTCACAAGATACTGCAATTTTAAACTCTGCATAATACATCCAGTTACAACCGAGAGAGAAATCAAAATTCATTTAAAGGAGACCTAAATGATGCCTCATTTTGAACGAGCCCGAGATGATGTGATCTCTTTCTTCAGGGCTAGCCAAAGAATGAAAGGAGCTCTACTCCTCATTTTCTTGAAAATTAATATAAAGTATTTAATTTATTGATTAAATTTAATTAAATAATGAGATTATGCAACATTAATGAAGATTTTATTACTTTTTTCATGGTTTTCTTTCCCATAGTTCTAGCGTCTCTATTTAACCTTGTTATACTAACTATATCATTTATTTTTACTTTTTGCTACCAGAATTGGATATTAGAGAATTCGCTATTGACCTCATTATAACATGTGGTTCGGCTAGCCATATAATAATAACAAGAGCGCAACTAAACAGTAAAAAATCCAACTGTCAAGAAATTTGGTCAACCACAATGTAAGAACTGCGGTAAGAGAATAAATGTTTCGCATCAAATTTTGTGATTCATTATTGAGGCCCAATTGATGAGAAGGCCCTAGCTAGTGCATCCTTTATGTATGCATTGCGCAGACTCTTCTTACTATATGATCTGGCTAATGTATAAATTTGGAGATTCCATTGTTTATACTTTTCGACATCCCAAACGAAACAAAACATCCCAAAGATAAAAAAAAAACAAAATATACATTCAGTGGGAATCAACATTATATTTTCGGTGAATATGAGCCATAACATACAGATAAAATCTGAACTATTGACAAACATGTGTATGATGATTTGGGCAGTGATAAAAATTGTTACAGTTAATATAAGCCAATGATAAAATGTCATGTCATGTAGTCGAACATGATGAAATGTTTTGAGTTGTTACTGGATGCTGTGAAATTTCATTACTTATCGGGTGGTATAACGTCTTTTTACTCAGAAAAGGAAATTCTGAAAAGGAGTTAAAAAAATAACTAATAATAAATATTACCAGCAGCATTGAAAGATACTTTATGTATTAATTTAAATGAATCTTTAAATTCAACAGAGAATGTTTCAAAATATTTATAAACTTCTGCATGATTCATTTCTATAGAAGATTGTTCAACAAATCTTTCTTGATGTTCAAAATTTATATTTTCACCAAAAGAAATTTGCTTTATTCGACCAGAAGCTAAAGTTAATGATTCCAAATTTACTTCAAAATCACCAAGCCCTTTTTGTAGAAGAATATAGATATCAGAATGGACTGAAATGTAAAATCAAATAGTTAAATCATATGCAAGGAATAACTGTTTATGAGGAATTAATTGAATGTACACATACAATTACTGTCATTGACTTGTTCATTTTTAAAAGTCAAATTTTCCATTGCTATCGGACCAACAGCATCTTTATTTATATTATTAAAAATTTCCATAACCAACAACTGAAATAAATATTAATATTTATAATCAGTGAAATATTAGAAATTAATTAAAAGCATTTTTAATAAACTGAAGTCAAAATTAAACTTACTAAAAATACTGTTGATGGTATTACTTCCTTATCGTTGATTTTGTATCCTAGAAAATTTTGGAAACGTTTATCTGATATTTTAATGAAACCCCAACTAGGATTTATTGCACTCTAAAATGAAAATAAATTGCAATTTAGAACATTAAAAACTAGAATCAATCATAAAGATTCATTAACCACTTTTTAGAATGATGTGTTTTCTTTAATTTTTATGTCTGTTACTGGCGTATTAACGGTATTCTGTTTTGGAAATTCTTTTGTACTTATTATTATTATCCTATTATATTTACGTCTTTTATTGCTATTATTATTTTTCTATATAGTTCTTTCGTGCACAACTATTTATTAGAAACGTTACTATATCTATTTAAAAAGAACCAAAACAGCTTATGGATTTCATCTTGGATGATGCATTAAAAAAAATCATTGCTGTTTTTCTCTGATATTACTGAGCCGCGGAATCAGAACTTCTTACACAAATAGATGTGATGGAAACGGAAAATATTGAAGAAAGGAAGTGATGGGCAGGTTGGTTTTAAGGCGTTCTGGCTAATCCTTTGAAGGCTTCACTCCTTTATTGGATATTTAGGTGCTTAACATGCTGGCTGTGATAAAGCATCCATGATCTTTCTGGCTTTTGCGCCCACCGTAAAAAAAAAAAAAATAATAAAAATAAAATACTGAGTATTAAGTTTATTACGGTTAAAGAAACATAAATTGAGGTATCGAGGACTTGCCTTTTTTTTTGTAGGTTAAGGTAGAATAAGGCCTTTAGAAGTAAAAAAGTAAATGTAAGCTAATATGTAGATGTAGATTAAGTTAGGATAGGCCGTATGTTAAGTTAGGATAAGAAATAGGCTAAGTTTGTTTAGGATGTATATTAGATCAAGTTAGAAATAGGATAGTTTAAGAATAGGATATAATAGGATTAGTCATAAAAGGAAAAGGGAAGTTGGAATCGTACCTCAGAAGAGGAAGGAAGGACGGACGGAGACGGAGAAGAAGAGGGGAGCATAGAGAAAGGGAAACAGGCTACTGTATAACAGTGGAGAAGGTTGCGCGAAGCAACGTGCATTAAGTTAGTTTTTCGGGCCCGAAATGAAATAATTTACAGTGAGTGGCAACGTGAAGATGACGGATTTTTCCATCGCTCGACGCTATAGAACATTCTTCTTGCCCTTAAGGGGATTTTGTCGAACGAGGAACTGCCCAGCTGGAGGACGGACAATCCACCAACAGGTGGCAACATCAAATAAAAGAAAAGGCAACCAAAACCTCAGGTTCTGCCCTTCAAGTGTATACCCCGAGGAATTTAAGAAAATATTGGCGAAAACATCTAGTTTGCAACAAACAGCGAATCAGAAAGAGGACAACTTAGTTTTCTTTTTCGTTCTTTTTCCCTTTTTCCTGAGATAAGTGACAATCGGTTTTGGTAATTATGCAGAAGCCGACCCCCAAGATGGCAGACCACTAAATTCACTAACCTTCCCACTCCCACTCTTCTATCACAGTCACTACAAACTCCATAACATCGACAATCTCATTTACGATTATTTATCGCCTTGTTACACCTACTACAACTGGTAAAATAATTTAGCAATCTCTTTTTGCAACAGTTTCTACACCACCCTGAGGTATGTTGCTCGGAAAGTGAAAAACGTAAAATTAAATAAAAATATTGAAAAATGTCAAAGCAAAAGCATAAAAAAACTGAAATTATGAAAAAGTCGAAAGTGAAAAACATGAAATTAAGCCAAAATATTTGAAAGTGTAATCCAAAATTTTGTAAATGTAAAAATGCACAACTTTCATACTGTTTGAATGATCACTGATAAAAAAAAACGACCGTTAACGGTTCATATTATTTTTGTTTGCAATGTTCCAAGGAGGGTGTAGTGTTTTAATAAAATATAAGTTGAAAACATATAAAAACTTTGTTATATTGGAATGTTCCAAGTTGGATACAGTGTTTAAAGAGAAAATAATAATGAAATCATTGGAAAACATGCAATTGTTCATTAAAAAAATATTAAAGCTTACATCAAGGGAAAGAAATGAATTTTTGAAGAAAATTATATATAAAAATAACATTAATAAGAAGAAAAGAAATCGATATATACATAATCGAACTATTTAACCCAGCACATGAGTGATAGAAGAGTGGGAGTGAGAAGGTTAGTGAATTTAGTGGTCTGCCATCTTGGGGGTCGGCTTCTGCATAATTACCTCGGTTTTCATTTTAATAGTTATTTCTTTCTTTTTATTGCTATTTCTCTTTTCTTTTGTATATATTTATCGTTATAACAGCTTAATCTCTTTTTGTTGGTTACAGAAGAAGATAGTTTTTTATTACTCTTTTTTCCCTGTGTACAGATAACTCTAGCAGTGGCCGTGCGTATAAAGAGCGTAGGCTGATAACTAGTAGGACGCCAGTCCAATCCCAGCGAGGCTCATTATATTTTTTCTTTCTACATTTTTTTTTACTGTTTCGCTCATCTATTTTTTTTTTTCTTCTTTTCTTTCTCTTTATTTATTTGTTTATTTTTTTTATATTATTAATTTGTATCAATTATTATTAATTTTAATACCATTATTAATAGTAGCCCTGATTACTTATTCGTAACCCCATCCTTATAATTCCTGTTTTTTTCTTCCTTTTTTTTTATTTTGGATACTATTATTTTCCCGAACTATTATTATTGATATTATCCTTCTATTTCGTTTATCACTGCCATAATTTTCCCGTCCTTCTTTTTCCTTCCCCTCTCCCTCCAACTCCCTATAGCAAAGGACCCCCCGTCTTCACAGAGCTAACCGGAACAGTACCACCCTATATTCAGAGGGCTGTAACAAGTTTGAGAAATTTGTCAATCTGTAATTTCAGTCCAATACTCCAATTGGCTTTATCAAAATAATAGCTGTTTGATCTAAATTTTGAACAGTAATTAAGTCAATCATGTCTTAAAGCGTTTTGACTTATGCAGTAACGACTATCTAAGTCTATTAGGAATGGACAGTTATCTCTGAATTAAAATAGAGATGTCGCAATACATACTTTAATCCTTTGCATTACTATTATATATTTTTTGTAGTTATGCAAAGGTTTAGAACACTTCAGGTTAAATGGAATAGATGCTAGGTTAAGAAAGCAAATACCCTGTAGCCAAGCTGCTTGAATGATCGGCTGAGTTTCACTGTAAGTCAGTAGATACATGAAAAAGATCTTGGGTTGGATGATGACGGTAGCTCCAGAAAACGTTCAGTGGTAACACCGATGTATTGTGAAGGCTGGAATTCATCTCCTATGCCAAATAGCTGATTAATTAAGATCACGAAATCTGATATATATCGCAAAAACAGAGAAGAGATATCGCTTGAGGATAAAGTTTTGAACGTAGAGGCTATGCCAGATTGCGATTATGTATTTTAACATTTAGAAAATTGATTCAGCAAAAAAGTTTAACTTACAAAATCCGCATTTTTCATGAAACGATAAAGTAACTCTGCTTCAACATTTTTCCAAGTCAGCAGTTGACATAATGCAGGCACGTTTCTTGAAATAGGATAGTCAACTTTTGGATATAAATTGCCTATGTTCATATCTATTCCTTCCAAATACATCCTTAAAGTAATAGAAAATAGAATGATTTCATTTCGCGAGAAATTAGTGCTAAGATGATTAAAGGATACATACTTGCCAATTGCCTGGAATAAATGCTTCAAAGTATCTTTTTCAAAACGATTTATCAATGGTATATTTGTACATCTAAAAAGAGACTTCCTAACTATTGATTGAAGTAAACCATGTGGAGCTATTTCAATCACAATAGCCCTTGGTGGAATATAAGCAGATGCTTCTTCAAATAAAACAGAACTCAATAAATTATTTGTATGATATTCAGCTGAACTGTATTTTGCTAACTCACTATCCCATTGAGATTCTGGTATTGAACTGCTAATCCAACGTTTGGAACGTGGTTTGGGTTCTGGTATTACCTTAAAATGAAAAAAAAAGTTGTTTCATTACATTAGGTATACTTGAAGTTATTTAGTAAAGTTAACAATAAATAAGTCCACCAAGAAAGTTTTTATCTAAAACAGTTGTATAAATGGATTAAACCATTTTGGAGCCCAAGTATCAATTTCATAGACGAACTGCTTGAGCAAATTTCACTGGATCTTGTATGTTTATCCGGTATTTTATCCGTCGTAGCATACATGTTGGTTTTGTTCCTGACCGGTTTCGGATATTCATCCATCGTCAGAGCAAATTCACCAAGTTCGTGTAGAGAGTTTACGTCAACGAAATGTTTCTGTAGATACACACTTGTTGGTTGTATATATGTGGGAAAGTTATAAGGTTATGTTACTACATGTGTGTTTAATGACAAAGTGAAATTATTATAAATTGTGATTAGGTATTAGAAAATAGTGTGTAATAAATAGCATGTTTTGAAGAATACTTTATAACTAAATTTTAAGACGGTTGTTAAGCATGCTCAGTGTTGTATCAAGTCATTTTCATTGCGGGGCGGGGGATACGTTATTTCAGGAGTAAATTGTACCAATAAGATAGATAAATTTTAAGGAAAGGCAATTAATGGGTGAATTTTAAAGAAAGGCAATGGAAAGTTTATGGACATTGAAATGTCTGTACAATTAAGAAACAAATGCGAAAAAGATGCAGGGTTAATATAAGAGAACATGTAAGTAAATTGATATGTAAGAAGGTGGTAACAAACAGCAAATTGGAGATGATTTTAAATTAGTAATAAAGGAAATCAAATGTGATTAATGTCAAATTTATCATGCTTATTTTAAATGGTATTAATTTATATTTAATTTACATTAAGAATATGTTAAGAGAGATGTGTTGGCATTTGTAAAGATATTTTTAATAGGTTACGGTAGGAGATATTAAATATATCATGCAAATAATCTGTACTTTAATCGGGGAAAGAAGAAGAAAATTTAGTTCCACAGGTTAGAATTTAACAAAAGTGCATGCAGCATGCATTTTTTTTGTTGTGTGCATATAAATTTATATATATACATATACATATATTATATATATATATATGTGTGTTTTATATATATAATTATGATATATATAATATATATATATGTGTGTGTGATGGTGTGTGTGGTGTGTGTGTCTCTGTGCATAGATGTCTTTTATACTAGTTTGGTGGTATGTTTGTAATATAGTTAAGTGAGAAGAATGACCTTAAAGAGTGTGTCTGAGTTATAGTTATATTTGGTCATTCATTATGTTTTTGTGGATAGTCTTGTGTTTGTATATTTCTATTTTTTCTAAAATGTCCATTCGTCTTCCTTTTGTGCCTTGGTGTAATAGGACCATTGTTTTTTTTCATACTTTGTGGTTCTGGTTTTCTTTAAAAGGTGGTTAGCATAAGTGGAGTCGGTTTTGTTGTATTTGTAAGAGCGTAGGTATTCTTTAAACCTTTCTTTAAGGCGTCTTTCGGTCTGGCCTACGTATGTGCAATTGCATTCGGGGCAAGAGAGTTCGTATATATCACTTTTGTTATACAGGCTGGTTGTTTCTGGCAGTTTTTAAAAGCAGAAAATAAAAAATTGGTTTTTCTGAGTTCAATTGACTTTTTTAACTAAAAGTTAACATGAAATTTCTCATAAGTAAAGTAATAATTTTTTTTTTAATTTAAGGCGCGTCAACATCTATGGTATTCGGTGCGCGGAGCCAATGACTCAGTGCACTGCCGGCCTTCGGACAGCGTTCCCTCGTTATCACAACACTGCCCATCAAGGGAAGGTGAGCTGAGAGCTCTTAGGAAGAAAAAATCCAAGGGTAGCACTGGACCCGGGAACCTCCTCTGAATGTCCAACGTGCTACCATTGAGCTAATCCTATCCCTTCAAGTATTAGAGGTACTTGTTTAATGTATATTGTTTTAAGCGACTCATTTAGGATTAGATAGAATGAGGGGAAGAAGAAATAGCAGAGGTGAAAGGTGAGTTTCCGACGCAACTACAAAATCCTGTTTTAGCTACTGGAACGACAGCCTGCTGTCAGGCTTAGAGGAAAGGAAAGGTGCTGAATTAGTAGAGATGTACTTTATTTGTCCTTTGTATGGTTTAGTATTCTCTATTATTAAATCATCCTCAACAATCGAAACCGTAATTCACTGTATTAAATCAATCATTTTAGAGATATCGTTGATCAGGTTACTTACCTGTTTTAAATATTTCAGAAGAGCAGGTGCCGCAGGTTTAATAAATTTACTATGGTAAGCAATATTAGCTACGTTCACCAATTTTGCATAGATTCCTTTTTGTTTAAGATTGTCAATAAATTTTCTCATCTCTTCAGCTGATCCGGACAATGTACAACTATTTTCAGAATTATGACAAGCGACCTCTATTTCAGGAGGTAATTGGCCTTTAATCTGATTATAGCCTAAACCTAGAAATATGATATTTATTTCATGATATGATATTGCAATTAATATTTATAGTTATTAATACTATATCAAGCAAGAGAGATTAATATAACTTAATTACCAACTGCAGCCATCATTCCTTTAATTAGTGTAGCTTCCATTGATGCTCTACCTCTGGCATATGCTGAGAGGATCATTTGTTCCGCAGTAAAACAACCGTCAGCATATGCACAGCCAAGTTCACCAACAGAATGTCCTATAAGGCCGTCTGGTTCAACGCCTAATTCCTTCAGTACATCTACCAACCCAATCTGTGCAGAGAGAGAGAGTCATTCAGATTGTTAACAGAGATAAGAAATCATTTTTTTCTTAATTTCAGTTCATACACTCATATATTTTTCCTTTCTTTTACTGCTGTAGGAAAAAGTATTGAAATTGGTCAAGTTGTCGATAATGAGTTTTCATCGGAAAAAGTCAGGTGTGAAACAAAATATTTCTTTAAACTCAAATTTTACTATCTGTCCTAAATACAGAGGTAAGTAAGCTTGGTAAAATGCTTTGGAAGCAAGCTTGGCAGGTAGAGAAGTGACTATAATTCTGGCCCAGCAGAGAGCACCAAAAACATTGAACCAATGTATTTAACAATTGAAATCAACGTCCCAAATCCGCACAATTATTCAAAATAATTTTTTTTTTTTAAAAATGTTTCACATAAAAGTGATACATTAATATCTGTACAGTTAGCATACAATGTTAAAGAAAATCATAGAGGTTTTCAAGAAAATAACAAAAAACTCGACAACCTAAAATGGCACTTCCGGTTAACCGATTATATTTGGGAATCTAACAATGCTTCTAATGTGTATTAATATTATATTGTGATAGAACCATTTATTGCATTGAAGTGGTATTTTAAGGCTTTGACGCACAAGAGGCGATCTGTCGCGGTGGACAGCAATCTCAGACAGCCGCGATCCAACGATATTGTTGTATGTTGCAATATTGCATCATCCCTGTCACATACGAGGTGGTTTATCTCAGCGACCAAAACTGAACGCCATAGTAGGTGTGCTGGTTGTACAAAAT
The DNA here is from genome assembly GCA_011037195.1 of Triatoma infestans. Classification (NCBI taxonomy): domain Eukaryota; kingdom Metazoa; phylum Arthropoda; class Insecta; order Hemiptera; family Reduviidae; genus Triatoma; species Triatoma infestans. Next base: position 116,189 of record JAAEAF010001663.1, on the reverse strand, counting down.
TACGAAAATGGTCGCGCGTTCTAGGCGATCTTCATCAGTTTTCTAGTGAAATAAATAACTCCGTTCATATTGTACAGGTGCGAGTATATATTTTTTATTAACTTATCACAAACAAACGGACCTTGTTTCGATAGGTCTCCTCCAGTTCGTGGTGATCTTTTTAATACTCTGCTGAAGTAGATCATGTAGTTTTTCAAACATTTGTCTTCACATACGGAAATCTGTCTTCATGTGGCTGTAGTTCTCTACACAGACGGTGGTATTCACCAAATTCTCTTTTTTTCATTAATTGGATGCACCCAATATCGTATTTTCTTCTCTGCACTATAGTGCTAGAAGAAGCACGAGTTCCTCCTCATCAGAACTATTCATTATCCCACCAAAAAATCTGCAGAACACTATATAACTAGTGCATAACAATACTGCGATCCTGCTCTGTGGACATACAACACTAGATCACTCACACAGATCTCACTTTGTATGTGACGTAGCCACATCGCTGACCGGCGAAAGGAGCGCGTGATCGCTGCCCGCCGCAGCTATGTGTCAAAGCCTTTAGAGGAAAGCATAACGTTACTATTCCCCCCAGAACCCCCCAAAAAAAATCAATTTACATAAGAAAATGTTTCAAATAAAAGTGAGAAATATTTATGTGTGTACGAAGTTTAAAGAAGTCGTTGGAACCGTTTTCAAGAAAATCACAACAAAACAAAAAACAAAACTTTCTGTAAGTTGCATTTTGGATGATGAGTTTGCCAGAAATATTCATGTCTGATGGTTGTGGTAGTGTCTAAATGGAATACCATTTTAAGCTTCCTAAGACTTTTTGTTTTTGAAATATTTTGTTATCACAGACACACACATACGTGCTAAAAGTGATGGACCGAATACTCGTCCATATAGTAAATAGTTATGTACTATTTAATATATTAAATACTAAATAGTTGTGGAGATAATGATCTAAAGACAATAAAGTGTTCTTATTGCGAAAAGCAGTTTCGATAAAATTTTGATCTTCAAACACACATACGTTCCCATATAGGGGAAAGGCTTTTCAGTGTATTGTTTGTGGATGAGTTTGATGAGCGCAATCATCTTTTGATAAAAGGCGGAATGAAAGAAGAATCATTGCCCTGCAGCAATCATTTGTATGCCAATATTGCCCCTTCATAATGAAATCTTATTTGGAATGGAAGACTCGTATGAAAACTCATGTCAGTCAAAAAGTTTATTCGCTAAAAATACTGTTTTCCTCAGCAGACCCCAAAAATGTATTTCCGGTTTCGCGCAATAATTCCTTTTACTAAGGAATAAGAGAAAGTAAACAAGAAATTTCCTGTAAAATGCACTGGCGACTGGTGCATAAGCACTGCGACACTGCAGCATCCCCAGAAAATAACTACAAATACCAGCGTACAACCTGGCGTTGGTGGTACAAAAATGTAATGGTGTTTAAAGAAAGGTTCAGGGCGGCCTTCATGTGACGTTGATGAGGCTTTATGGTCAGCTGACGAGTCAAATCCAATCACAAGTACTCGTGCTCTTGCTGTAGAAGTGGCAGTGTCTAAAGACTTCGTTAGCCGCCATGTCCATACTTCAGGGAAAGGTAAAAAGGAGATTTACGGTTGCCGTATAAACTAACACCTTGACAGGCCGCCAGGAGAATGGATACATGCCAACATCTCTTAAAATAATCTAACTCACATGCATTTCTACAAAGAACAGTGAAATGTGATGAGAAGTGGACCTACTTGTTGAGGCAAGTGGTCAACAATTGGATCGCGATCAAAGGGCATTTTCAGTTGGTGCAAGAGGATCGTTGGCAGCTGTGCGCTTTCTGGAATTTTGAAGGAGTAATTATCATGAATTCGTCCTTCGATGGAATTTCCATAAAATCCGATCTTTACTGCCGCCAACTAGATAGAATACACTCAAAAATAACTTTACCGAAAATAAAACTGGAGTACAGGAGATTTTTTGATTCCAAACTCAAGCAATGGCATCAGCGAAGGATCAGCTGACAGATTAGATGGCTTAGAACAGTCAATAACAATGAAGTAGATATATTTTGAACGTTAATACAAAAATTCATTAAAGGTAATAAATTTAAAAAAAAAAAATGTCTTCCATTAATGCACTTCATACATTAATAACATTATTCCTATATCAGGAACTTGTTAGCAGAAGGGAGACACGGGACAAACATACCTGAATCGCTCCAATTCCAACAAATGAGTGTAAAATAGAAGAACCATAAACATGTGGATCGTCAGATTGTAAAATTTCTAATAAATTTACACCTTTTGTTAACAAAACTTCATGGCAAAAGTTGATCGCTTTGGCAAATGTAGGTAAACGCAATAGATCAACACCCATTCTATTCCATTGTGAACCCATCCCAGAGAAAAGAAACCAAACTGGACGTTTTACCGCACCATCGTAAGGCTGCAAAAGATTTTTTTAGATGGAAGATTGATTGAAATGAAAAAATAAATAATACAATGAAGCGAATATAAATTTTAATTACCTTGACTACATGATTCCGGTTATGGTCAGTATTCAATAAAGTATAACCTCTAAATAAATGTTTCTTTATATCTGTTTTAAAAATTGAATGTGTGAGGGCAATAAATTCTTCGTCAAATGGCATAGCTTCCACCTGAAAAGTACTCGCATCCATATTCCATACAATAATATTTCAGGTAGGTATGTGTAAAATCAATCAAAAATAAATAATAGAAATAAATAGATAAAAAATTAAAATACCTTTTCGAAAATTTTATTTAAAGCTTCCTCTACTCTGCCAGATAGAGTTAATAACCAAGGGAAGTTAGACGGTGACAACTGTCCTTTATTAGTTTTTTGTTTAGGATTTTGCTTAATTATAGCATGACTATAAGTACCGCACATTCCTACACTACTTATGCCTACAATATTTCCAGTTAAAGGAGTTGGCTCTGTAACAACCTTTAGAACGAAAAAATAAATAAAATAAAATATATACACGCTAAGAGTCCACTAAAACCCAGAGAAAGTGATGAAGTCCGTGGTATCTGTAAGAAATCTTAGTTAAGAGTGAATCAGAGTGTTGGATTGAAACGCGGAAGCTCTGCCCTTAGATAACGCGCCCAAGGGGCTTCTTCAGTTCACCATGCGTGAAAAAAACTCATGTACATTTGAGTTTTTTGCGTAATAAACGATTTTGATTATGATGTCGTTATTAGGATATTGGAGAAGTATCATGGAAATACGTCTCAAAGGAATCTAACAAAACTATGCTTTATATCAAGATTGCTTAAGAAAGAAAACATACACGCTGAGGTATGAATCCTATAATGTAAAGGATAAAAAAGCTCAAAATGTAGGTGGATTGAAGTATAATTTGCCTCCAGTAATTTCTATGTCAAATATATACACATTAGATCATGAATGTAAATATAAATTAAGACAAATAGGTCTTACAGATTTCTTGGGTGTTGATAGTGTCTGCGCGGCAGACTTCCGAGGCGCGTTGGCGGAAGTACGCCACGAGGCGAGACGAAGAATAGTGCACCGGAAGTGCAAAAGAAATAAAGGAAATTGAACTTACCCTTAGCTGGTGGTGAATGATGAGTTGAAGGCGTGACGCTGAAGTGATAGGCGGACTGAAGAAGGAGGAGGTGGGTGTGTGTGTGAATCAGTGTGAGTGCAGGTGTGCGTATGTATGTGTGTAGTTTGGCGAAAGAAAGATTTGAGGAGAGAGGAGGGGGGGTTAGAGTGCTTCGTGGAAGCGGGTGAAGTGGCTGAGGGTGCTAGACGAACCCAGGCGCGGAGGGTGAGTGATTCTTCTCTGATGGCGAGGGAAGAAGATTCTTGCGTCTCACGGAGACAGTAAATAATTAATTTAAACAAGAAGGCGCGAATACGGCGAATAAATTATTAAGGTGAAGTAAAGGCACTAGCACTAGAAGGAAGCGGCAAACACACGTTCACTAGGCGAGGTATAAGGAGCAAGTGAGCAAGAGAGGACGAAAAAGGGGGCTGGCCGGCATAGGAAGTAGGGGGAAAAAGTGGCGAAATAGAAAAGGGGATGGGAGAGAGGAGGTGCAGGAGATTGGGGAAGCAGGAAACAATTCTCAGAATGCATTAACGGCGGAAATGAGTGCTAAGGCACGGCCAGGATTAGCGCGCACGCACGCTCGGTGTAAGGCGTATGACGACTGAACATCCCGCCCGCCCTGAAGGCTCGACTTCAGTGATCACTGAGAGGGGAGCGGACACAGTTTGGCGAGGGGGCGCCGGAGGGTGCCGGAGGCGGTGTGCACGTCGGCGACGCGACTAACGGAGTCCCGTCCTGGATGAAGGGCGACGATGCGGCCCAAAGGCCATTGGCGCGGCGGAACATTGTCCTGGTGGACCATGACGACGGTGCCGGGCGCGATCTCCGTAGCGGGGAGGAGCCACTTGGTGCGTTGCTGGAGGGTATGGAGATACTCCTGACGCCAGCGTTTCCAGAAGTCTTGTTGAATACGCTGGGTCAGTTGCCACCGGGACAGGCGATTGAGATTAAGGGCGGTAACATCGCGCTCAGGAGGCGCGGTGAGCGGGCGGAAGACCAGAAAATGGCCAGGTGTGAGGGGTTCCGGATCGCTCGGGTCAGACGAGAGGGCGCACAGAGGGCGCGAGTTCAGGATCGCCTCGACGTCGGTGGTCACGGTGAGCAATTTCTCGTAGGTGAGCCGTTGATCGCCCACGACGCGGGTGAGGTGATGCTTGGCGGACTTGATAGCCGCTTCCCAAAGGCCTCCGAAGTGCGGGCTGGCCGGGGGGATGAACCTCCACTCAATGCCAGCGGAAGCGGCAGCGCGACAGACAGCTTGTTGGTGATGTTCATCACTCAACAGGCGTCCGAGTTCACTAAGTTGGTTGTGGGCTCCGACGAAGTTGGTTCCGTTGTCGGAAAAGATGGTGGTCGGGAGCCCACGGCGAGCGGTGAAACGGCGGAAGGCGGCGAGGAAGGCGGACGTAGACAGCTCCGACGCAATCTCGAAGTGCACGGCTTTGGTGGTGAAGCAGATGAACGCCACCAAATAACCTTTAGTGACCACCGCGCCGCGGAGGCGAGCACTAGAAATGGCGAACGGGCCGGCGAAGTCAACGCCGGTCACGGTGAAGGCGGTGGCGGAGGTGACGCGTTGAGCGGAGAGGTTGCCCATGGGTTGGATGACGGGGCGCGGTTTGGCGGTGAAGCATCGGTTGCATTTCCCGATGTGATGGCGCACCACATTGCGTCCATCCAGGATCCAATATTGGCGGCGGATATAGGCGTGGGTGGCGAGAGCTCCGGCGTGTAGAAGGCGAATGTGGGCGTCGTCGATGATGAGCTGGGTGAGCGGATGCTTCTTGGGAAGCAAGGCCGGGTGGCGAAACCCATATGGCAACGGAGCAGACGAGAGACGCCCGCCGACGCGGAGTACCTGCTCATCATCCACGAAGAGATGAAGCTGGCGCACAAGGCGGTGCCGAGATCGCGGGTCACGGGCCTCTTGGATTTCCTTATCCAGGTGCGTCGATTGGGCCAGGCGGATTAAGGCGAGAGTGGCGAATCGGATTTCAGAGGCGGTGAGGAAGCTGGTGCGGTGAGCGGAGGGATTGCGACAGTTGGAGAGGAAGCGCAGACAGTAGGCGGTTACGCGCTGAAGAGTCATTAGCGAGGAGAAACGCTCAAAGACGGTGTCTTCCTCGGTGGCGGCAACAAGCACAATCGAGGCGGAGGGTTTGGTCTCTTGGTCAATGGACGCCTCATCAACCGGTGCGGGGGTTTGAGGCCAGGTGGCGGGAGCGGCGGCGAGCCATGAGGGTCCCTTCCACCACAGTGGGTGATCCTGGAGATGGTGAGGCGCTAATCTTCTGGAGGCACAGTCGGCGGGGTTGTCCTCGGATAGTACATGGTGCCAAGCGTTAGGCGGAAGGAGATCCTGTATCTCGGCTACACGGTTCCCGACGAAGGTCTTCCACCGGTGACTCTCACCGCGAATCCAGGCGAGAGTGACGGTGGAGTCGGAAAACGCAGTAATCAGGGCGCCCAGATGAGGGAGCATGCGCGTGCTTACGGCGTGAAGAAGCTTCGCGAGAAGATGGGCACCGCAAAGCTCCAGGCGCGGTAAGGAGATGGTTTTGTTGGGGGCCACCTTCGACTTGGCGGTGAGAAGATGTACGTGATGGCAGCCAGTGGCGGTGGTGGTATGCAGGTACACGACCGCGGCGTATCCGGATTCGGAGGCGTCACAAAAGCCGACGAAATGGTGCACAGACGAGGGATGAACGGCGGGCAATAGGCGCGGTATTTGAAGGTGACCGAGATCCGGGAGGTGACTTTGGAAGTCATGCCAAGGCGCGATGAGTTCCTCGGGAAGGGTTTGATCCCATTCCAATTGAAGGCGACATAGCTGGCGAAAAAACAGTTTGGCGCGGAAGGTGACGGGAGTGAGCCACCCGAGGGGGTCGAAGATGCGCGCCATCTGGCTAAGAACGGTGCGTTTGGTGGAGGCGGGAGTGCTTATGCGGACGGCGTAGAAGAAGGTGTCCGCGGTAGGGTTCCACCCTAGCCCCAAAATTTTGAGGACCGGGTCACGATCCAGACATAGGGGATCCTCAGATGGAGAGAGGCGGCAATGGTCAGGCGGGAGGCCCTGTAGGAGGGCGGGAGAGTTGGAAGCCCACTTCCGCAACTCGAACCCGCCCGCCATGAGCAACTGCTGCAGTTGGGCGCGGAGGGCTTGGGCGTCAGCCTCTGACGAAGCGCCAGTGAGGACATCATCGACGTACACGTCGTGAAGGAGGGTGGCTTGGGCGTGAGGATGCTTATCTCCCTCATCAGTCGCGAGTTGGCGCAGGGTCCGTAGAGCGAGGTAAGGCGCGGAGGATACACCGTAAGTCACCGTGATCAGGCGGAAGGACGAAATGGGGTCCTGCTCAGAGAAGCGCCAAATGATGCGCTGAAAATCCCGCTGCTCGGGAGCGACCAGGATCTGGCGATACATTTGCCGGATGTCGGCGGTGAACACAAAGGCGTGAAGGCGAAAGCGTAGAAGGAGCGTGGCGATGTCGGCCTGAAGTTTAGGACCGGTGAGTAGAAGGTCATTCAGTGACCGGCCGTTAGAGGAGGCGCAGGAGGCGTTGAACACGACCCGCAACTTAGTAGGCGGGTCGTCTGGGTGATGAACCGCATGATGCGGAATATAGTATGGCGTATAGGAGGCCGGCGCGTCGTCGGGACGCACGACTTCCATGTGGCCGCTGTCCAGATAGTCGCGCATGAATTCGCTATACGCCATCCGCGGGGTTTTGCTTCAGGCGCTTCTCCAACCGGAGGAACTGGTGGGTGGCGACGGTGACGGAGACCCCGAGATGGTCATCATTGAGGGGAAGGGACACGATATACCGTCCACTGGCGGAACGTTGGACGGAACGGGAGAAGAAGTTCTCACAGGCGCGTTCGTCGATGGTCAGAGATAGATTTTTGGGTACTTTATCGACTTCCCAGAAGCGGCGAACGATCTGATTTAGGTCTTCTCATCACCTTGAGGGGAGCAGGGGGGCAAGACACTGAGGAATGGCGAACGAAACGGGTGACTCCGGGACTGCAGGAAGCGAGGGGGTGTATCTTTCGACCGACAATCAGAAGAGGGCGGCGTGTCGATTGGAGGAAGTGGTGCGAGGCGTGGGCGTGGAATGCGAGAGCGGGGGCGCTCATTATCGCGAGTGTAAGCGGTGAACCGGACTCGCTTCGGACGGGAGAGAGGGCGATAAGGCCCGTAGAGGACCCAGCCGAGAGTGGTGTGAAAGGCGGCCGGAGTGCGCAAGGTGGGCGGGACTCTACCCGGAAGAAGAAGATAGGGGAGGAAGGACATCGATGTCTCCGGGTTTATTAAACCGGCAGTCCGCGAGGCGAAGATGCGTCAGCCGGGCCCAGTTAACCGGCAGAGCCTGGTACGGGGTGGGGGGGATGATATGGTCAGCACCAGCACGGTACAGAAAGACGAGGCGGTCACCGGGGTGCACAAGGGTGACAGTGGCGCGGTAATGGGAGAGGGCAGAAGCGTTCGAGCCCAGGGTGGAAATTCTAGACTCCACGCGTTGGAGCGGCAAACGGAGACGCTGGGCGGTGGCGCGGGTGATGACGTCACATGACTCCCGGAATCGACGAGGGCGCGGGTGAGGTCACCATAAGGGGGGTTTTCTAGGCGCAGGCGAACGGTGGGCATGAGTACGGGTGGAGGCGAGCGAAGTGTGGCGTTAAGCGGGAGCGACGGTCAATAATCTAGCACAGAGGGGTCGGAGATGCCGCCTACGTGTGCGTCCACGGGGGCGGGAGGCGAGGGAGGGCTCGGCTCGGCAATGAGGGGTGGCGGTGATGGGCAATCGGCCTACCGAATGCAAGGAGGAGAGGTGTCCCGTGCAACCTCCAGATGAGGCGGTGAGAGCGAGGAGGGAGGCCGGGCGGCGAGGAGAGCGGGAAGGCGAGGGGCGGTGACTGGTGGCAGGCTCAGGCGGCGGTCGGACGCTCTGAAATGGGAGGTGCAGTATGGTGTGATGGCGGCGAGAGCATAGATGACAAGACTGCTCCGAGCGGCACCGGTCATGGAAGTGGTAGCAGGCCGCGCACTGCCGGATCGTATGGTCTAGGCGGCGGCAGTAGGCACACAGAGAGGGGGGAAAGGCCGGGCGCGACGGAGAGGCGGTAGCGGTGGCGGATCGGGGCGGCACAGGAATGGGCGCATGTGTGGCGCGGGGTGACGCGGGGGAGGCACTCGTTCTTAGAGGCGAGGGAGGGCGAGGGTGGACAGGATCGCGGACGCGAGACACCGGCGGGGGGTTGCGACGTGAGGAACTGGGAATGAGGCGCAAGGCATGTAAGCGCCGGTGAAGGAAGGCGGTGACGTCCGCGACCGTGGGAAACTCGACGGCCGCGTGATCCATCTCAAAAGTTTCCCGGGTTCGGGCGTCGAAATGGCGAGTGAGTAAGGAGAATAATAGGAAGGAGGCGAGATCGGGAGCGGCGACGTTTTGTAGGGCGTGAGCAGCCTCTAAAGGGCCAGCGAGAATCCGCTCTAGGTTCTGCACGGACGGAAAGGAAGCTTGTGCCGGCACGTCGAGGAGGCGCTGGAGGAGCGTTTCTGCGTAATGCCGGCGGTTATCATACGCCGTACATAGGGCGTGCCAGGCACGGCCGAACTGACCCTCCACCAGAGGAATATTGGCGATGATGGCGCGAGAAGGACCCTCTAGCACCCAAAAAGGTAGAGGGACGTCTGGTCAATTACTAAGGATTGAAAGAGGGCGCGAAATTCCCCCCAGCGACAGATATCGCCGGAGAAGGTGGGGACGGGAATAATCGGAAGACGGGAGGCAGAGGAAGTGGAAGGTGTGGAAGCAGGGGGAGGTGGGAGGAAACAAGACCTCGGACAGTGCAAGTTGCACTTCATGGTACAAGGCGCGGAGTTGCCGACGTTGGTGAGGAGGAACTCCTCGGACATATCGCCAGGAAGTTTGGAGGCAGCAGATAGGGCTCCGTCCCCCCGAGGAACGCCGAAAACCCCTCCTCCGCCAGGCGCTGCATGCCCAAGGCGCATTGGGGGGGAGAGTTGATTACTCTTCCGCTTGGCGAAGAGGTCATCCAGAAGCTGCTGCAAGACTTGAGCAGCCTCTTTAACCAGGCGGTCAACAATGACGGAAGACAGCTGAGCGCTGACGGGGGGAGACGTGTTGCGGGGCATGGTGAAGTGAGCGAAATGATCACCGGAGGCGTTATCCGGCCCGGAGGACCAAAATGTCTGCGCGGCAGACACCCAAGGCGAGATGGTGAACGTTTAGGCGAAAATCAGAGGCGAGAAAAAATGGCGAACGGAAGAAAATTGAATTATAATAAGAAATAATAAACAAGGCGAGACTTACCCTCTTGATGACTGCGAATGCTGACGCAAAGGCGATGAAGTGACAGGCGGAATGGGGGATAGGAAGCTGTGACGTCTGTATGTGGATGTGCTGTGTGTGTGTGTCGAAAGAAAGGATATCAGGTGAAAGGAAGGGAGTTAGAGTGCTCCGTGGAAGCGGATGACGCTGTTGTTGAAGCGGCTGATGATGTTAGAAGAGCCCAGGCGCGGAAGGTGAGTGATTCTCCAGATGATGGCGTGGAAAGACGCGACTTGTGTCTCAAGAAGATAACGAATATTAATCCGAAGGCGATAGGCGCGAATACGGCGAATAAATGTAAAGGCGAATTTTACACACACTAACTAACTGCCTAGAAAGAAGCGGAAGGTCAAATTGCACAGGCGAGAGCTAGACGGAAAGTGAGTAAATTTTTATAGTAAAGAAGGGTTTAAGAGTGTGGGGAAGTAAACGTTAGGCGCGAACAGGAGAGATAAAAGGCGCCGCCCTCCCACCACCGAGAGAGAGAGGTAAAAGGCGGGAAAAATGCAGGCGATGAAGTACCAATTTTGAAATAGCGAGGCAAAGTTAATCCCTCAAAGGGGCCGCGACCTAACAGCCATATTGGCTAGTAAATTCTATCATTGTTTCTTGAATATTTACAACGTGATTATAGTGTAAACGATTAAACAAAAAAATATATACATGAGTGATTTGACTTATCAAAAACTGCAGTACACAAATACTTTTAATATTATAAAACAAAATTAATAGAGGACAAGAGAAAAATCAGAATATTTTATATATTTTATTATATAAAAATGTATAGTAATTTATAACAAAAAATTTATAATTTATTTAATTTGTTTTTCTTACAGTTTCATTATCATGTACTTATCACAAAAGAAAATTTTTAAAAGTTGTACAATTTCATCTTTACCATTGACATGCTTAGCAGAGTTTTTATTGATGGTTAAAAAGCATTTGCAGATTAAAGTTACCGACGATGAATATATCAAGGCTGTAGCAGGATTAGTTATAAATTGCTTACATCTTGGTAATGTACTTTATTATTTATTTATATTTTATTTTAAGTAATCATTTAGTTTCATTAACAGTTTTTCGAATATTTCATTTAAATAACATTTTTAATTTATTAACATTTAGAATTCAGATATCATTTGCTAGAAGTTAGCATAGAATTGTTGAAAATTTTGACGGAATACAATATGTCATTGAAGAGCGATAGTGTATTACACCAACACCTGCAGGTACATATATTGCCAATGTTACTTAATAGAATATTAGAAGTGCTCAAAGAGGGAAATTTTGCAGCTCATCATAATATATTTAAATATTTAGAGGTACGTGGCTTTTATTTTGTTTGAACATATTTATTAAAAATATAAAATACCAATTGTTTACGTATATAAAATTAAATATTTATTATTGTGATTAATATGGCTGTGGAGGGCTGTCGTCCAAAATTTCGCTTTGATATTCCCTTCCAGGTGATCCTTACTTAAGGTCGGAATGGGTTAAAAGCTGGCAAAAACATTCAAGTACCAACCGGTGCAGGGTGGCCTGCGGAACTGGAGCCGGAGTATACGGGGTCAAACCGGAGGTGCTCATTGAGAGGTTTCTTTCTCGGTAGATACTCCATGGTATTCCAGGCTCAAGTTTATGCTATTTGAGTCTCTGTTGAGGGGAGTTTACGAATGGACCCTATGAATACATGAATACATGATACGAATGGGAAATATACATCTCGGACAGCCAGGCGGCTCTGAAGGCTCTTGGGGATTTCAGAATCACTTTTTCCCTATTCAGGGAGTGTTGGAGTCACAATAAAAGGCGGCTGGTATGGGTGCCGGGACACAAGGGGATAAAAGGTAATGAGCTAGCCGACCAACTGGCCAGGAATGGAATGAATACTCAATTCTGTGGGCCGGAACCTGTTCTGGGGATAGACAAAAGTACGGCGAGGACATCTGCACAAGGTGGAATTAATTAATTCGGAGCTCTTGTGCAGACTACATCAGGAAGAGGAGGAGACAGCCTCTCACTGTTGTTCGACTGCGTTGCACTCGACCGAAGGACACGTTGAGACCGAAGGAGATCTTACTGCAAGAAGGAATAGTGGGGAAAGTCCTTGATTTTATGATGAGGGGAGGTTTCCTCTTAATAGACATGAGGGTGTTGGCACAGTAAGCCTTACTAGGTTGGCTGCGTTGTCTGGGTTGGAGTCCCCCCTCCTCAGCGTCATTCTATTCTATTGTTATTAAAATTGGGGAACAGCCAAACCATAGCTAGCAAACCTTCTTTAGGTCTAATAAGAACCAAAAGAAAAACAATACTCAGACGAACCGAGCAGTAGGCCTGAGTCATGATAAGTGGCCATCTATATGACGGGTTTAAGACTCGAGGGAACTAAGGACAGGGGTATTCAGGCCAAGAACCATACACTCAGAACCCATGGGGATAGGTTTCCCAGCATCTTTCAGGCGGTAATATACGCAATTAAAAGATGTGTTCAATTTAACCTCGATAGGGGCTATCGGAATCTGTTATCCTTTCCGATAGCCAGGCAGTCATTACAACGCTGAGCTCTTAATGTTATCAGCTCTAAGTTGGTTTGGGAATGCTTAGGCAAACTCAATGACTGGGTAGGAGGAATAAAGTCACCCCTTTTTTGGGTACCAGGGCATGTGGGCATTGAGGGAAATAAAATTTACTTTACTTTTTTTTCCAGTTTTTTGGGATTTTCTCGAAAATTCTTATACGATTTTCTCTTAACTTTTATATCAACTTCAACATGAATGGTTTACTTTTATTTGAAACTTTTTTCAGAAAAATTGAGTTTTGGGCCGGTTATGTATGGGTGTTACAAAACATTAAGTTTACCTCTAAACTAGTGTTTCCCATTCTTTTTTTCACCCGTACCCCTTGATTAGACTTTTCATCCATGAGTACTCCCCTTTACCTTACCACCACTTATCCCTAAAAAAAATTGAAAAATAGATTAGCTACATAATCAAATGAATCAAACAAATCTAATAACATTTATAGGCTTTTTTATTTTCTATTTTACAAGATATTTCAATTTCTTTTTTTACAAGTAGAAAATAATATTAACAAAAATGTTACCCATATTAACTTTTAATGAAAGTAAAATAATTATTCATAAATTGTTGTGGTGGTTGGTTCCGCAGAGCTGGAAAGCATCAGAGACATTTTCCGTGGTAGCCTGCTTTATTTTGTGGTCATCGACCGGTTTCGGGCGTTCGCCTATCTTCAGGATGCGTTTTCAGACAGTGTGACAACACAGACTTGCACAGAGCAAACTTAGTTTACACACTAACTGGTGTTTTAACTGTATTAAAACTGAACTCTTAAATAGGTCAAGGGGTATGGTCAGCTGGGTGGGAAACACGTGTTTGGGTTGTTAAAGGGCAAATTTTCCTTACAATGGAAACAACACGTGGGGGTCTAATTTTTTTTTTTTTTTTTTTTAAACTCTGTTGATGCCGAAACAGGTCGATGACCACAAAATGAAGTAGGCTACCACGGAAAATGTCTCTGATTATTCATAAACTTTAAAATAACACTTATTCAACTTGTCTGCAAATGGTCCAGTGTGGTTTTTAATAATTTTAATGTGGTCCTTGAGTTTGTTCCATGGATCCTAGTTCAAATGTTTAGATAGATATTAGATTTTTGATACAACATTGTTCTCATTATTAAATTATTCAAGAAGTATTTTTGCAGATAAAATTTGTTGTTAATATGCCTTTAAATATTGAAATGTAGCTCTCCGTATAAACAGGAGTAAAATAAACTCTATGCCATTTTTCGCCCATGTCAATATAATTTTTGCGTTGGTCTAAATGCTGCTCTAAACTACTACGGCAGTATGGTCTGTGACTATACAATATCGAAGTACAGTAGAAGAATTCCTAGAATTATGCATGACAAGCATAATTTGAAAAATATCTGTTTTCCGAAAGTGCCACTTTATAGAATAAGTTTTGAGTGTTTTGAATTTTCTCGAAAACAGCTTCAACGATTTTCATTAAACTTGGAATGCTAACTGAACAGACCTATCGCTTTTATTTGACACATTTTTTTCGGGAAAATGAATTTTTAGGGCTTTAATTTCAAAGTTATTGGGATTTAACCAATTGGCGTTTTCCAGTGTAATCACTGCTTGTCATGTGATATCCCTACCACCTCCACATTTTGTTAGGCCAACTGAGTAAACATCCAATACAGTGAACTTTGTTAATCTTATAATTAACCAGTTTTTTTTACGCATATTTCATAGGAGACATTTTTCAGAAAAAAAAACTAGTATGCAGTTTCCCAGTTTTTATGTTGCTCATTTTTTATGGTCCATAAAATCCTTACTGAGAATATATTAATTTAATAATTCATTTTATTTCCAGAATGTAGACAATATGTTGGACTCGTTGTTTCTATATCTTAACTATTCTAAGCGACGGACTTCATTAATGAATTTTAAGAATACACTCAATACATATATATGTGCTGTGGTTGATATTGTATTACTAAAAGAAAGAAAGGTAAGCTTAATCATTCAGATGGAATTAATTTATTTCCCTCGTGCTATAGGTTTCATTAGAAGAAAATTTTTTACTTTAAATTGTGCTTTTATTTAAACAGAAAAGATATTTTCTCATTTCTATAGTAGTTCTCAGCAACGTAAAAAAAATCTATATATTGAATAAAAATTGGAGTTTCCGGGTTGAGACCGTGTCAGTGATTTGCTAAAAACCTACGTTTTGCCCATGTTGTAATGAGCCTCTTCAGGGTCATTACATCTTGAAATCCGATAAGGCAATGAACCCATGTAGAAAAGGGGCATGGCTCCTTTTCCCGCCATATTGGCGGTAATTGACCGCGGGGTAAAGGTCGTTTCTCGGATTGACATTCTTTGTAAAGTAAACAGAACAGAATTTGCAACGTATGGTTTACAATATAGTTGATCGTAACCGCAAACGGCCCATAAGACTTTTGTATAGTGATATTCCTATCGTCTTACTCAATTGATTTGTTGAAAAATTTTTGGTCATATTAAGTTGGAAAATTTGTGTTTAATTCAATTTACTATATACACTTGTATTTCTGTTTTTAACAGGTGAAAAAATTAAATTTACACCCTAGACTTGAAGAGCTTCCATTTCTGGCTTCATGTATAACAAAGAAATTAATTGAAGAAGAATCATTTGTACCATATATCATGACAAGCATAAACGAATTAATTTCAAATCATAACGAGGTAATTTCTATTTTGTAATTCAAATTAATTTG
This sequence comes from Triatoma infestans, assembly GCA_011037195.1. Classification (NCBI taxonomy): domain Eukaryota; kingdom Metazoa; phylum Arthropoda; class Insecta; order Hemiptera; family Reduviidae; genus Triatoma; species Triatoma infestans. The sequence goes on along the minus strand of JAAEAF010001663.1, from coordinate 100,946 downwards.
CTACTTTTTGTTAATAATTTGTTTATTGATCTGTACATTTTTTTGAATCAAATAGGATGCACTTTTTATACGAAATTGTTTAAGTCTCCTATATACTTTAGCTTGTTGTATGAAACAAAAATTTAATCGAGAAGAATTCGAAAAATGTTTGATACACGCAAACGGTGTTCTCTGTACTATTAAGACTCCTAGTAGTAGTAGCAGTTGTTCAACAGACCTACAAGTAGGGTAAGTAAATGCGTTAACATTATAAACTATGTACTTATAAATGTCTTCCATATTTAGTTTTTCTTATGCTATAATACAAAATATTACATCTTGTAAAATTTTCGAAAGTCGAGTTTTCGTTGGGAATACATAATTTGAGGTCAAATGAGAATGAAAAACCTTTTTTTATCTTTTAGCGAATAATCTGTGTGTGTGCGAAAGAGAGAGGAAAAATATCTTGAAAAAGAAAACTCCCTGGAAGCCTTCACCAATTACTTTATTTACTTGATACCTGCACTCTTGAAAGGGTTTATCCCATAGTTAAATCTCATAGAATTGATAGGAACACATCGCCTAGAATCAATAAGAAAGTGGGTTCTGGTTACTTTTGTGAAGAGTATTTTTCTGAGGTTCAGTTGCTTTTGGGAGTACCGAACTTAGATAATGAGATGCTGCTGTTTTAAAGGCAACAAGTGAACACTAGTGACTGACTGACGGAATAACAATGCAAACATAATATTTATTTTTAGCCTTCCATTCACGCTATTCCCTCAGTGGCACCCAGCTAAGACAAGGAAGTAAAAAAGGTACACTCCCAACTCCTCATGGCTAGTGGGTTGTAACATAGTTTTTGATGGATTCATAGCTATTGTCGATCTTGGGAAATGGAAAAGCTGATTACAGGCCAAGGATTTTGTGCTATTTCCGTACCCAAATCAAACCATGACTTTGAGCAGACGGTAACAACCGTCTAACCGAAATTAAAGCAAAGTAGCGGTGAAACGTTGTTAAAACTAAAATAACGCCAGATTATAAAAGGCAAGCATGTTTACACCGTATTCGAGTGCATAGCTCAAAGATTGCCGTTTGTGCACTTTTAGCGAGTCAATAGACCCAACATCACAACTTCTTAAGTGGTCTCAAGAGGCAATGACATACTCGATTCTTTTGAGGTTCTATTTTAATCCCTAGCAAGATGGATTTACTTGGATATAGAATATATATAAAATAAAAAAGTCTGCTGTGAAACCTCACACAATTTTCTCTTACTCCAGTTTTCAAAATTGTAATTGATAAATTTTATAGGTAGTGTACTAAATTAAAGAAGTTAACTCGGTGTTTTTACAGAGAAAACCGTGAAAACTGAAAAAAACTATTTAGTAAAAACGCACTTCCTGTTTACTAATTTGCTTGCAACTCGGAATTTCGACAATCAGTGTATTTTTAATTAAGTTTCTTTAGATGATAGAATTGTATAATCAATTACGACAGCACTTTAGAGGCTCCAAACTAAAATGCAGTTATATTCTAATTTTAAAGAAAATAATAAAGTGTTTTCTACAAAATTCTGAAAAAAAAAAACATATTCCCCTACCCCGTAAGCCCCCTTAAATGATGTTACTTGGAGAAAGGTTTAAATAAAAGTTGTAGCTCCTTAGATATGTAATTCACAATCCTAGTTTAAAGAAAATCGTTGCAGCTGTTTTAGAAAAATAGCAGAAAAGTAAAACAAAACAAAAAAATCAATAAATTAGTACTTCTGGTTGAGATAACTTACTGTCGGTTCCTATGGTGCTATCTATCTATACGGAATATCAAGTTTGAACTTTCTGCGATTTTTCTTTTTTGAGCTATGCTGTTCACTTACAGTACACACACACTCACTCACTCACACACACAGACCATTTTCATAAAACGTACTTTTTTGGAGTCAGGGGAACTCAAAACATGTATTTCTGGTTAAAAACTCTATTCAAAAATTTGATAAGATTACAATACTTTCTCTTACTAAGAGTAAGAGAAAGTTAAAAGTGATCATTTGCAGTAAGACAAAATCGGGTGAGTATCAAACGCGGGAATTTTTTTTTCATTTTTATTTTTTTAAACGTTTACAAAAAAATTGATTTAAAGGCGATCTTTAAATAAGTTTTTTAGAGACTACATAATCACCGCATGTGATTGTTTTAGGCAACAATCCATCATTTTAACTACACTTAAAGACCTATTACTTTTATTTGCAGTACCCTCTTCCGGGAAAATTGATTTTTGGAGAGTTCTTGGGTAGCGTTTAGGTATTGATAGAATTCTATATTTGAATAAAAACGGAATATGTTTTTTTTTCAGAATTTTGTAGAAAACACTTTATTATTTTCTTTAAAATTAGAATATAACTGCATTTTAGTTTTATATGAAACAAATTTTTTCGAAAAAATTTGTTTTTGGGTGGTAATCTATGATGTTAAGATTTCCAATGTTACTAGAGGCCACTGCCTGTTAGAACTCAGTTTAATCTCATTTACTATTTACTGTGAAGCAAACTATATCTTCTACACTAACTAACATATTATATTAAAGGCAGTTGATCATTCGCGTAAAATTACATTAAAAAAAAGAAATAGAAAAGTGTGAATCTTAATTGTATGAAGCATTTGAATCGCCCATAATAATTACCTTATCAAAAATTAAGTAAATGTTTGGTAACAATTTTTTTGTATTAATGATTGTTGTTTTCAGAAACATTATTCAACAAGGAACAACTATAATTAAATTAATTTCGAGTAAACTCGCCAGCTCTACAAGGTGACCTCCACTTTCTTAATTAAAAAATTATTTTTATTATTATTATTTTAAATATCTGATGTCAAGTAGGTATGTATTGCCATGCATGAGTTTGCTTACTCCTTAAAAAAAAAAGGAGTATTTATTGATGTTTTTGTAATATTTGTAACCATTAAGTAATTAAGATTTATACTTTAAAAGTTAAGTAGATATATTGGACCAAAGAAGAGGCTGTGTTATTTTTAGTGATATTTTTACATGTTAGTTACTATGTGGATGCCTTGGAAACGAAACATATCTTTTTGTAAGATAATTTGTATTTAAGCGTCAATAATGTTTGAATTAAAAAAACTAATGGGTATTGTTATTTAAAATCTTTTGTAAACAACAGATTTCTATTTTTATATCTGATATTTATTGCTATGCATGACGTAAAAATTTGGTTATTGGTGATAAGATGTTAATTTTTGGGAGTTAATTTCTAATTAATTGCGGGAAATTTCAATTTTATTAATTAGTTGAAATTGTCGATTCATTTTTGTAAAGTGTAAATAAAGCAAATTTGCTATAAAAAAAGAAAAAAAAAAAAAGAAAGCATTTTATGTAGAATTAGACCTGGGTGTTGTCAAAGTTGTCTCAATCGTGGGCCATTTTTTTTTACTTATTTATTTATTTATTTGTTGAGATCAGCCAATTTGAAACCCTAACTCAACAACATAGTCTTCCATTGATTAAACACTTCATATCTGCTATTTTTTTGTATACTGTTTATTTTTCACATCACATTAAATGTTACCAAAAAGACTAAATAATCTGTGATAATGTTTACAAATAAATGTTTAAAATATTTTTTCCACTTAATCCTTAGTTCATCTATTTAATAGATTAAGTAAGTTTACTTATTAAAAACTCAGGGTTTTTTTGAAGTTTTAGATTTAGGCGGGGTAAGTCAAAAACCTAAGAATAAATAAATTCTAATATCTATATTTTATATTATATAGTAATAAAATAAATTGTAATTATCATGAAAGTTGTTTTTATGTAATAATTTTATTTACATAATTAAGGTACAAAGTGTATATACAGGAGTACATAATTTTTATTTATTTATTTAGTATCTGTTTTTTTAGAATTGTGAAATTTACAGAGAGATGTTTGTCAATTATTTTACACTGATAGAACTTTTACACTGAAAACAATAATATAAAAAGAAGAAATAGTAACAGTACAAATTGTAGAAAATATAAAAGCAGATATAAACACTATTTTTAGCCCTATACATTATATTATGTCTTTACTTGTGTGAAATTTAGAAAATAAATCAAAATCAAATTTAGTTAAAACAGAGATATTTGGCCAAGTAAAGATCTAAGTCCTAAACAGTTGGTTGCAAAAAAAAAAAATAAATGTTTTTAATATCCATTAATTTATATGATTTCAACAGTGCAGTAACATCATGTTTAGTGTGTTCATTACGTGTAGAGTGTATTAAGTGTTCATTTTATTTCTAATAGTGTTATTACAGCGCCCGCTCTAGCGGTTACGGCTACAAAAAGACAAATTGCCGCCCCTTACGAATATATATATATATATATATATATAAGCACGTCTATGCATTTTCAAACACAAGCTGAAGCAGCGCTCTGCTCGCTTGATAATGCGATTCTGTTCACAGAAGTACATGCATGTTCAAAAAGTTCAAGCATCGTCCTTTAAAAATTCTGCGTTAATTTTTCAATAACAGTGTATTTTTAGCTATTAGACATAATCAATATAAATACGCTACGCACTGTAAACTTAGCAAATGAAAAAATCGATATGTGAAATTTTCTATTATTTCAGTATTTAACACATTATTTTTCTCACACTTACAGCCAAAATGGCGCTCCTGACAAATGTCCGGGTGCCTGACCCTAGAGCGGGCGCTGGTGTTATATAAAGGACCCCAAACAATATATGATTCAAGTTTTCACAACCTTCTTAACATAAGGGGCATTTATTTTCTGTGTTGATTTTATAATATTGTTTATTAAAATAAATACTTAACTGTCTACTAGGTAACACTCTTAATTGACTTATTCCAATTTATTAATAATGGAAGTGTCTGAATTCAAATAGAGCTGAGTGGTATTTACCAAATATGTTTTTTTATACATGCAGTTATAATTAATTAGGATTATTTATTTTGTTTGTATCTAAATCTGATTACCGGTTTTTGTAATTATTAAAAAAAATTTTAATTTTTTTACAATACCAGCCTTGCTCATTCCATATCCAGCCATGCTCGGTATCATAAATATTTTTTTTTTTAACTGGCTACACCTATACTTCTACAACTATATTTGAATAAATTTTCAGAAGACCTGTCTAGTGAAAGCATTTTATTAAAGCAAATCCTATGCAAACGATTTGGACACATGCACTACAGTTTTTCCCACCAGTTAATGGCGGCTAACTTCAGAACCTGTAAATTTAAGAATGTCACTAGCAACGTTTAAATATATACTCAAGGGGATTGATGAGAATATCTCAAAGCACTCGAATTTTCGTGATTGTATTTCGGCAGGTAGAGAAATTATTATTATTTTGTTAATTCAGAAATTGATTATTTTTAATTTTAAATTAGGTAATTATTTAATAATTTTACAAATTGTTAAAACGACAGCGAATGAGTGTGGGAGATTTGTGGGAATTCATTCTGCAACGCTTTAAAATTAATTGTTCCTATTTCCGCCCTTGTCTCTATATTGCGTCTATTTATTCCCATATCTTTAAACTTGTTTATCACCAAAGGCCTTAACATTTATCAAAGGATAGGGTAGGTCAGGTTGTTCCTTTTTTGAACCCAGATGGTCAGCGTGCTCATTGCCTTTGACTCCACAATGGCCAGGCATTCATTGCAATATCACTTGCTTGCCTTCATTCAACAAGTCATTTATGACTACTCTGCAAGTTACCTCAAGGCCTTCATTTCTGGTGTCTAGAGAGATAGAGACTGAATTTACAAATTGCAAATCTATAAAGATGACAATCTTGTTCACGCCTGGTGGCGACAAACTCAAAGGGTTATGTACAGCGAACATTTCTCCGTCATAATTGTTGCACCTAATTTGGCAGAAGCGCGAGAAAATTCTTGCATCCGCAATTCATTTGGCATTGGTCTGCTAGCATCATTTCTAGGGCTGCTATCCTGTGACATATCTATGCAGTTCTTCTCCGTGATGCCGAATGCGAGCTCCAGTCTTCCCTTAGCTTGTTACAAGTTCATGCTTACAATCACTACACCAAACCTCCCTTATTATAACTGAATACGGGAAAAAATTTATTGAGTTGTTTACTCAAACAAATTGGTGAACTCACATTGCTGTTAATACAATTATTTATAATATGACAAATTTCCTTTAAAACTCAAATTTTACAAATCTGTCCTAAAATTAATATAGAGGTGGAGATATACAAGTAACTACCCATTCAGGTAGTAGAATTAATTAGATTCTAGTCCAGAGGAGAAGCCTTACATGGAACTAACTTCGAAATTTAACGCCAGAAATTCCACAGAATAATCTAAAATAAATATTTCCGGAAAAAAGTTTCAAAACTTTATATTTGTGAGTTTAAAGGAGTTCATACGTTCAAGCATATTTCAATGTTTGTATGTTCAATTCATGCGTATTTCAAGCAGCTTTCGTCGGCTCTACTGTACACGATGACCAGTAATTGTAGTCTGCTCTTCTAAAACATTTTCCTTCGAGGATAATTGCCGAGTTCTCTCTTCTTTCGACTAGAAACTCGGCTAGAAAATCTTCTGTTGTAATTCTAGAACTTCTATAGGTGTTGATTTTATCCCCATATGTGTTGATGATTCTGAAAGCTCGGTTTTGAATAATGTCAAACTTTCCCACGTTGCTTTTCATGACTGTAACCAACAATTGCTGGGTGAAAGCTTGGCAGAAAGCTGGATTCAGACCATTGTTTCTTTAGTAAAACTCAATAATACAGAATACTGAATAATAATAGCAAGTTCTTGACTGTTTGTTACAGACTTCTCCGAAAGTGGTTTTTATTTCTTCAAATGTTGTTGTATTTTTGTTTTTGTTTTTTATTTTTTTTTACTGCTTAAAGCTGTTGGATTATCAGGCTTTTATACAATTATTTTTTAACTCTTGTGGGAGCTAGACATACATAGCTTCAAGGTGAAAACTTGGTTCTCAAAATTGTAGTCATTGGGCGTGTCAGAGTGAGTAAGAGTTGTTAAAGCAGCTGAAATATGAAGTTTAGCGCTTGTGGGGCGAATTCCTTCAATTGCATATTTCATTAAAAAAAATTTTTGGATGCACACTTTAACTAAAAATTTATTTAAGTAATATGAAATATTTGAAATATACAACACTATTTAACTAAGTTAAATTTGAATTTACTGCATATTTGTGGACCTCAACTCTCACGGGCCACCATTATTCGATATCTGCATTTGCCAGATCCTCTCAAGCTACTATTTATATTTACTCACCTAATTCTTCCTGTGTATAATTAAGTCCTTTAAGTGAAAATTTACAATTTGAGTATCTAATTATAGTGCAGTTTTCCTTTCTCTTAATCTCTATTAACATGAAATATTGCGATTGTGTTTTTTGGAAATGACTGTGTGTGAAGAAAATAACATAAAAACGAAAAACCACAGTAATATCAACTTGTCATTCCGTTTAAGGCAGTGGCAGCTGGTCCATCATACGAGTATGTACACACTCGCACGTGAACCCCTGGAAAATACTTAGTTAAAATAGTATATTATTACTAACAATCAAAATCATGCCATCGTGCTTATTTAAGTAATATTGAACGCTCCATTTCTCTGACTATAATATACAATTAATTTTTTAAAATTATATTAACATGAAAAAAAAAATATCTAGTGCATTCATACAACTTTTTCTCAATACTAATTAATGCAAGTTAATCAAGAAATTTCCCTAGCCATAAAAATTGTGCCATTTTATGGAATTTTTTTGTGATTTTCTCAGTAACGGTTCCAACAATTTTCTTCAAACTTGTTATAACAACTACACATACAAAAATCTACAACTTCTATTTGAAACATTTCTCTGGGAAAATTCATTTAAGGGCACTTTTAGGGATGGGTTGGGGTTAGGTTTTCCTTTGAAGTGTTATTTCTGTTTATTATACAATTCTGCCTTCTAAATAATATTAATTAGAGTTAAATGTGTTGCTAAAATTACGAGTTTGAAAAAAATCTGAAGTTTAGAAGTGCGTTTTTGCAAAAGAACAGTTTCTTCTATTTTCTCTAAAACTGTTCCAACGATTTTCTTTAAACAAAGAATTTGAACTACACATATAAGTAGCTACAACTTTTATTTTGTAACATTTCTCCTGGTAAAGTCATTTAAAGGGGCTTTTGAAGGAGAAGTGGCGTTGTCTTCAAAGTGGCCTATCATAGTTGATTATACAATTCTATCATACTAAACAAAATTAATTAGAAATAAATAGATTATCAAAATTTCGAGTTTCAAGAAACTTAGTATACCAGAAGTGCGCTTTTACTAAACAGTTTTTTTTTTTTTTCTCAGTTTTCAGGATTTACTCATAAAAACACCGACAGAATTTCATTAAATTTGCTAATTTTATCAATTACTATTTTGCAATACTGCATTAAGAGAAAGTTGTGCGATTCTATCACATCAGATTATTTTTTACCTAAATTACTATTACTACTACTACAGTATCAAAAAGGTTTCGGGCAAAATCCATCAGTCAGAATTGCACCTTTTTCTCAATGTTTTCAATTTTTCACAATTTTATCGAAAAAGTTTCCAGCGTTTTTCTTTAAACTATTTACACATATAAATATCTACCACCTTCATTTGAAATATTTTATCGGAAAAATTGATTTTTTTGAGGGTTCTGGGGGGGAAAACAGTAGCGTTATGTTTTTCTCTAAAAGTTCTACTTCTGTATAATGTATGGTTTTACCACATAAACATTAATTATATTAGTACAGATTAGAAACCATTGATAGAATTATAAATTTGAAGAAAAACAATTAACTGGAAGTACGAATTTACAGAATAGGTAACAGTTCTTTGAGGTTGTTGTGGTGGTTGGTTCCGCAGAGCTGGAAAGCATCAGAGACATTTTCCGTTGTAGCCTGCTTAATTTTGTGGTCATCGACCGGTTTCGGGCTTTCGCCCATATTCAGGATGCGTTATTCAGACAGTGTGACAACACAGACTTGCACAGAGCAAAGTTAGTTTACTATCCATTCTTTGAACTTGAAAACCGGCTATCAGACCAAACAGTTTTTCCTTACGGTTAGGAAGAGAATGCAAGTAAATTTTCGTAGCAGAGCTATAGATAAACGCAGATTCTGTGGAACATCTACAGTTGAAAACACCAGTCAGTGTGTAAACTGACTTTGCTCTGTGCAAGTCTGTGTTGTCACACTGTCTGAAAAACGCATTCTGAAGATGGGCGAACGCCCGAAACCGGTCGATGATCACAAAATGAAGCAGGCTACCATGGAAAATGTCTCTGATGAGTTCTTTGAGGTTTTCACAAATACGGCTACAATGATTTTCTTTGAACTTGAAAACCGGCTATCAGAAGAACGGTTAGGCAAAGAAGGCAAGTAAATTTTTGTAGTAGAGCTATAGATAAACGCAGATTCTGTCAGGACACGGCCATATGAGCGCCTATTTGAAAATGTGTTCCACATTCAAGAGGGACAGCTCCTGTCCCTGTGATTGAGTCACAGAACAGACTGTGGAACATCTAATATTTAGCTACAAATTTCTTGGAGGCGTCCAAATTACCCCTACCAGGAAGGTATTGCTGGTTAAATACACTTGTCCCGGTCAGCCTCATAGAATTGACATCACCTGATCTATACAATGAATTCTTCCATTATAATTAGAAATTATATTTCATTACTTTATAAATAGGTGGTATACGTATGTTCAAAATAATGTGGATGCCTTATATGTATGTATAAGTTTACGTGTATATGTGCTGTGTTTGGGTATAGTGTGGTGTGTGTGTGTCTTTGCATGTATGTACGAATATGTAGAAGAATTATATAATGAGTATGTTAAATCTGTGTATGTATGGTTGTATTTGTGTAAATTGTAAATGTTTTTATATTTCATTCAGCACATCTTATTTAATTGAATTAAAATAATTGTAAATACTTTTTGTAAATATTATTCACTTTTTGTTCAACTATTGTATTGATATTCTTTCAGAAATTATATTGATATTCTTAGAATACTTGTTCAATTTGACACCTGTAATATATATTATATCTATATAATATAATATATATATGAGAGCATGTGGTAGAATAAAACTGTTACTTCAGTAGTTTTTGGAAAAAAAAAAATCATACACAGACCATAGTAAAACCCATTCTTTTGACTTTGCTCTTCTCCTAGTAAGAGGACGTATTGGGTAATCGTGTCAATTTTCGATATCGATTTTCACAAAGGAATATCCGTTTTGAGGTCCCCTGAGGCCAAAAAGTGGTTTTTAGCAAATGGTCTGTGTGTGTGTGTGGTGTGTGTGGTTGTTTGTGTATTGTGTGGTGTTATTGTATGTAGGTGACAGCATAGCTCAAAAACGAAAAACCATAGAAAGTTGAAACTTGATATTCCGTTTAGGTATCACCGTGGGATCTGACACTACGTTATCTATCAAAATTTCTCAACCGGACGTACCACTTTACTAGTTGGATTTTTTACTTTTTTGCAATTTTCTCAAAAATGGCTCCGACGATTTTCTTTAAACTTCAAAAATCAACCACACATACAAAGAGCTACAACTTTTATTTGGAACATTTTTCCAAGAAAATGCATTGAAGGGCACTTTTGGGGGAGAGTTGGGGTTAGGTTTCCATCTAAAGTGCTATTCCAGTTTATATAAATCCGTATCTAAATAATGTTAATTAGAATTAAATATGTTGCTGAAATTCTGAGTTTGAAAAAAATCGGATAACCGGAAGTGCGTTTACTTTACCACTTTACTAAATGATGTATTCACTTTTTCGTAATTTTCTCAAAAATGGCTTTGACGATTTTTTTGAAACTTCGTATAGCCACTAAACATGCAAAGATCTACAACTTTTATCTAAAACATTTCTCTGGGAAAATTCTTTTAAGGGCACTTTTACGGGAGGGGTGGGGTTAGATTTTCATCACAGTGCTATCCTTGTTGATTATACAATTCTATCATCCAAACATAATTAGTTAGAAATAAATGGATGGCTGAAATTCCAAGTTTCAAGAACATTAGTAAACCGGAAGTGCGCTTTTACTGAACAGTTTTTTCAGTTTTCGACGAATTTCATTAAATTTGGTACACCAAAGTATAAAATTTGTCAATTATCATATTTTGAGAACTGGAGCTAAGAGAAAGTTGTGTGAGTGTTTCACACCAGATTTTTTTTTTGGACTCAAGGGACCTCAAAACAGATATTTCCAGTGAAAACTCAATTTCGAAAATTTGACACGATTACAAAATATTTCCTTGAACAAGCAATTAGAGAAAATAAAAAATACAACCTACAACGTGTAAAAACCAATATTATACGAATTCAGTGTAATACAATGCCAATATTTCTAGTAAAAACTCGATATGAAAACAAGAATTTGTTGGCTTATCGACCAATTCAAGGTAAAAAAACACAAACCAAAAAAGTAATATTGTAATTGTATTTTAATAATTAACAAGTTCGACTTTTCGACAAACTTTGTTTGCCTTCTTCAGGAACAATACAAACACAAAGAGAAAAAAAAAATTATAACACAAAACAAAAAACGGAATACATAGGTGCGATTACAGTGGGACTGCTTAATCTCCATTACAGACTTTTTTTTTTCTCTTTGTGTTTGTATTGTTCCTGAAGAAGGCAAACAAAGTTTGTCGAAAAGTCGAACTTGTTAATTATTAAAATACAATTACAATATTACTTTTTTGGTTTGGGTTTTTTTTTATCTTGAATTGGTCGATAAGCCAACAAATTCTTGTTTTCATATTACAACTAACGGTCAGCAAAGAAAAATCATCTGATAAAAACTCGATATCAAAAATTTGTTGGATTTTATTACTCTCTATTATTATCTGTAGAGAAAGTAATTCCAAAACAGGATAAAATTTTATTTAAAAAAACGATAATGTGATGGATGCAAGAAACATAGAAATATATTAATTTATAAAAAAAAATAAAAAATATCGAGATATGTGACAATTCCCTTGCGAAAAGGTACACGCAGGTATAAGACAACAGTTATTGGAAAAGTTTATTAACCTTGATGGCATTATACTACCCCCTTCTCATCACAGGGGAGGAACTGAACGAACAAAAGAGAAGATTCTTTCCAAGACAGCCTTGTTCTAGACATCAAAAAGAACGCATCAGAACTTTACCAGTTTTAAGTATAAGAGTTTATTATAAGCTTTTATTGTGATATTTTAAGTACTTAATTTCTTTTAGAGAATATATCTATTTTAAAAACAGTGGTGCTTTCTTAATTATTCTTATTATTCCTTCTCAAACATACACACAGGCCCTTTTACAAAACCGCTCAAGCCACTACAAATACACATCTCACCAATAATTACATTACATTTGTTATTTTCGGAAGGAATTAAGAGTGTAAAAAAAACTCCTATCCTATCTATAAAGTGTTTTTATCTTTTGATTTGAAAGAGCATCACTAAATCGTAAGTACCTTATCATTAGAACAGATGGAAAAAAGTAATGAAAATACGTGGAGGTGTTTTAAAACTAGGCCATACCCTTCCACTTTCATAGTAAAGTGGGAAGTTGTTTGCAGAACAGATTCAGGATAGGGTTCATTTTATTGCTATTTGTATTAGACTGAATGGGCTTTGGTTAGGACCATCTAGATAAGCTGCGCCTGAAAGGACCAGGAGATGATGGATTTTAATAAATGGTAGCCATTGGCAAGCATTGATTTAATATTGCAAATCAGCCTACACTAGATTTAAGTGTATTTGTAGTAACTAACATTACATTCTCTTATTGCTAGTTAAAGAGGAAGTATTGATCTCGTGTCAAATTTTTCTATATATAATTTTCGCCTGAAATATTCCGTTTTGAGGTCCCCGGAAGTCCAAAAAAGTGGTTTTATAGCAAATCGTCTGTGTGCGCGTGTGCGTCTGCGTATGTGAACAGCATAGCTTAAAAAACGAAAAATCGTTAAAAATTCAAACTTGATATTCCGTTTAGGTATCACCATTAGGATCCGACATTAGATTATCTATCAAAATTCTTCAACAGGAAGTACCACTTTACTGCATTTTTTGTTTGTTTGTTACATTTTTGCGATTTTCTCAGAAATGGTTCCATCGATTTTCTTGAAACTTGGCATATGAAAGTAAAGTCTAAAGTAATGCCTATTTTGTCAGGCGGGCTTAACGTGCAACTACCAAATTAGGTGTCGTGGACGGGGGCGGAAGCACATACTTTACCATTAACATTTTTTAAACAAATATAAAATTAAGTAGCTATACGCTGGACTCGAACTGGGGTCCTCCCAGTTACAAGTCCATGCTCATAACCACTACACCAACACCCGCCACTCTTGGCATATCAAGTACACATACAAAGAGTTACAACTTTTTTTTCTCTCCGAGAAAATTAATTTAAGGGCACTTTTGGGGGAAAGGTGGGGGTTACGGTTCCTCTAAAATACTAGTTCAGTTTATTAACAATTCTATCATCTAAATAATATTAATTAGAATTAAATATGTTGTTGAAATTCTGAGTTTGAAAAAAATCGGATAACCGGAAGTTCGTTTTTACTGAACAGTTTTTTTTTTTTAATTTTTGTGATTTTCTCCATAAAAACACCTATGAATTTCATTAAATTTGGTACATAAACTATAAAATTTGTCAATCACAACTTTGAAAACTGGAGTAAGAGAAAGTTGTGTGAGTGTATCATACCAAATTTTTATTAATTGTAAAGAGGTTCGTGGAATTGAACAATATGCTGTGTTTGTCAAGCAACTCAATATGATTTTTTGGTGAAATAATGTGTTTTTTTCTCTACAGTGAACTCCTTTATAACCCGCGAAATTATAAAAAGCTTTGACAAAATTTGGACTCTTACTCATAGATCGCGCTATAAACCCGCCCCTGACACGATGCGATGTTTAAGTAACTAATACGTGTACACTGTCGTTTATGTATGTATACGGAATCTATTCTAATCGTAGCAGAATTGCATGGTGAAATGAAAAGATTTGTATTTTAATGAATTTACTGCGTAAGGAGAAAAACCTTGTGATTTACAAATTTTATATGTAGAGTGACCGAGCGAAGAGTTATGATGATAATTAGTAGCTTGATAATTGATATTGTATTGCATTTAATTAAGATGTAAAGGTTTCTAAATAAAATGCACGCACACACATACAGACCCATTCGTTAAAAATATTTTTTGGTGCTGGTATAGTGTGCGCTTTACCGTCATGATTCTGGTATATTTTGTAATTTACCTTCATGATTCTTGTATATTATGCAATCTATCGCCATGATTCTGGTTTAGTATGCAAAAAAATCCACAGAAATTAAAATTAAAATTATTATTTTCAAAACATTTATTATCATGGTTGAATTTGACTTATGGTCCATCCCTTGTAACGGCAAGAGAGAAAACACACAAGCCCGACCGAGAGAAAACAAACTTCTCTGGTACTTCTCATTAAGCAGGCTAGAGTGAGGAACCTGTATATAAGCCAGTAAGAGATAGACATCCTCAATCTATCAGATTCAAACCATATACATCGCATCGTGTCATATCTCTACTCCCGCCTCTTATTCTATAAAATCATTACAGTCCAGTGCAGTTTGTGTAAGCTTATAGCCATATTTAACAGTGTCTTCAGAAAAAAAAATATAATGGAGTTGATGAGGAGAGAGATTGGGATTGAATAATTAGACGAGATATGAAGACACTGTTATAATATGGCTATAAGCTTACACAAACTGCACTGGACTTGTAATGATTTTATAGAATAAAGGGTTAGAGTAGAGATGCGATGTATATGGTTGAATCTGATAGAATGATTGATGTCCCGATCTGTTACTGGCTTATATACAGGTTCCCCACTCTAGCCTGCTTAAGTGAGAGAGTACCTGAGAGAGTTTGTTTTCTCTCGGTGGGCTTGTGTGTTTTCTCTCTTGCCGTTACATCCCTCATGACGTTAAGCGCGCAAAAATACAACAGTGATCCACTTAATTTCAAGTTTGGCTGGCTAAGGGTCTTTTTTTTGGTCAATGGTTGGTACGGAAGGCGGATCCTCCTGTAAAAGAGATTACTGAATGCCTTACTCTAGTAAGGTTATACTTACCAGACTACAGCACATATTTCATACAGCAGGTATCATTAATGCTGGTAGAGCGCACACTACAGCGGGACCCATTTTTTTTTCTTTTTTTTTATAACCACGGTGCCCCAAAACATGTAATCCTGATGAAAACTCAATTTCGCAAAATATGGCACGATCACTATACTTCCACTTACTAGGGAGTAAGAGAAAGTAAAAAAAAATTGAATACAATCGATTAAGGATTAGAGAAAAAGGTGAGAGACAAATTTATCTATTTGAAATATTTACTTCAACGGAGTGGAGTAACATGAGAGGCAGATACCGAATTATCGGGAAAAGAAATTAATGAGGTAATTAAGGGTCCTACAGGTTATAAGTTTTACCTGTTTGGAAATTAGGATGTGAGGGCGAAAAAAAAAATGCTAAAGACTGAAATATAATGGGGTTGGTTGGAGAGAATTGGCCTGGTTTGATGAAATTAGCAAGACTTGATTAATACTGTAATCTAATAGTGAGATACACTGACTGCCTGGACTTTACAGTAAAAATGTTAGATTAAGGTAGAGTGGAAAGGGTAATGACACGTTGTGACTGGTGAACTATCTTCTGAACTAATTTGAACTATCTCTCCTCTGTGTCCCGTCGCTGTATTTATATGGTTTATCCCACTCTAATCCGAGAGAGTGGTCCTGGCATTTTGTTTCTTTTTCTCTGCTCTCTTGGTTGCTGTTACAGAAAAAAAAAGAGGTCAGGTTATTACCCTCGCAGTAATTACTAAATCAGTATTAATTAGTGTGAGGGGGCAACAACAACCCTAGTTTGTTGTATACATTCACTACGTAGTATGCTGTGAAGTTCTTAGTATACGAGTATATAGAATGTAATACAATGTAAGAAATGTTTGCGTTACGAACATTTCTAAGAGGGGTCATTTCTGTACATTGCACGAAAATAGTAATTAAGAGGTAGAATAGAATAGAATAGAAGCGGGGGGGGGTGAGCCTCATTCCACTGCGACCTACAAATTGAGGTCTATTGTGAATCCCCTTAAGTTACAGAACAGCCCCCAGCTTTGCCCTCCTAATCAATCCTAGCAAAGCTGAGAGCGGCTCCGTCATGAAGCTTCCAGCTTCGGGATTTCCCGTCCCCAATTGAAGAAACCTAATCCTCGCCAGGCCGGCGCATTCACAAAGAATGTGCGCCGCGGTTTCTTCTTCTACCTTGCAGAATCGGCATACCGTACTATCCGCAAGTTGAAGGTGGTGCATGTGTCTGTTCAGCCTACAATGCCCTGTTAGTAGACGCACAATTAACCTTATGTCCCTTCGGGTCTGGCTCAGCAGAAATATTTTTTTCTTTCTAGGAGTCGCCCGCAAGGGGTATCTGTGGCATGCACTTACTTGGGGGAGTAGCGACCCCACGGGTTACCACAGCTCAGTACTAAATGCACTTCGTCAAAACAGGACATAATACACTTACACTAACTACATACACTCTACTCTTTACAGACAAGTACAAACAAACTAGGGTTTCCGTCCCTAGTAAACTGGACTAAGCCAAGGGAGAAGGAAGGGATTAGCTCAATGGTAGCGTGCTGGACTAGCAATGCGGAGGCCCTGGGTTCGAATCCAGCACGCTGCCCTTAGAGTTTCTCTTCTTAGGAGCCTCTTCAACTCACTGTCCGCTGATAGGCAGTGTTGTCTATAGCTAGAGAACACTGCTTGGAAGCCGGCAGTACAATGAGAAGGCTCCGGGGGGCACAATAGATCTTTCAGGTCGCAGTGCAATAATGCCCTACAACAGCCTACTAGGAATAAGATAATGTAAAAAGGTGTAAGTAAAAGGAAAGTGCGTCTCAAATTTACAGCCAGACAACTACGGTTCTTGCACTACTAATCTAATTAATTTTTTTTTTTTTTTTACTTTCTCTTAGTAAGAGGAAGTATTGTAATCGTGTCAAATTTTTGATATAGAGTTTTCATCGGAAATATCCGTTTTAA
Source organism: Triatoma infestans (assembly GCA_011037195.1). Classification (NCBI taxonomy): domain Eukaryota; kingdom Metazoa; phylum Arthropoda; class Insecta; order Hemiptera; family Reduviidae; genus Triatoma; species Triatoma infestans. The sequence goes on along the minus strand of JAAEAF010001663.1, from coordinate 83,811 downwards.
GGTGCCCTGAGCCCAAAAAAAGGTGGTTTTTAGCAATTGGTCTTTGTGTGGGACAGCATATCTCAATAATGAATAATCACAGAATGTTCAAGCATAATATTTCGTTAAAATGCTACCAGGAGACCTAAGAATAAGCTTTTTGTAAAAAAACCGGAAGTGCCACTTTATTAATTGTTTTTTTTTTTTTTTCGTGATTTTCTTGAAAATGGCTTTAACGATTTTTTTTAAACTACACATATAAAGGATCTACAACTTTTATTTGAAATATTTCTCTGGAAATATTCATGTAATGATATGTTTCAGGCGGTGGATGATGGTTTTATTTTTTCCTCTAAAGGAGGAAATTTCAGTTTATTACACAATTCTCCCATCTAAATAATATTAATTAGAATTAAATATGTTGATGAAATTCCGAGTTTGAAGAAAATTATATGATCGGTGATGCGTTTTTCTTTTTACAGAAATCTACTATTTTCTAGAAAACGGTTTCAAACGATTTTCATTAAACACAGAATGTGAATTACACATAAAGAGCTACAAGTTTTATTTGAAACATGGTGGTTAGAAAATAATTTTCTTCTGTTAACTATCCGTAATAGTTTAAGCCAGCTAGAAGAACAAGGTGCAATAAATCGTGCAGATATCATGAATCACGTTAAAAAGTTCTATAAGTAACTGCATAGATTATTTAGAAGAGTAAATGATATATTACAATGATTATTGTAATGACATGGCAAAGTACGCCAAAGAAATAATTTACAAAAGGTGAAAACAGTAACACTGTTGGCCCTCCGACAGCCGCGGTCAAACAAACAAACAACAAAGCCTTTTCATCAATTCTCACATCAAAAGACAGGCACCGCGATAACTATGGCCACTAAATAAGGTCAGAAACTACGAAGGTCGCACAAGGCCGCACACTAAGACATATATCTTGGTGTGAGTGTGAACAACAGTATATATAAACTCTATGATATACGACGAGGGGATTATTATATCATCTACGACCAAACTATACACGAGCGGCAATTCACAGTTATATTCAACTTATCATTCTCATAGTTGTGCACTTTAGTTCGTTATTTTAACCATTCTAAATTATCAGCTATTTATCTTCTATTTATTATTAAGTATTTTATTATAGTTATTAGTTACCAATTAGCACGTTTAAATTATTGTTAAAATACAGTTTATTTTTATATAAAAAACCGTTTAATAATTCGAGCACTAACTTCCAAATCTCTCAAACTAACTTCCACCCTCTTCAAGACATCTGCTACTCCAGGAATCACACATCAAACGATTCCATTACATCCAATATCTGATTCCATTACATTATTGAACATTTTCATTTGGTTAACATTAAAACAAGAACTTAATTGGTATGATGTGCCAAAAAAATCATTCCATCATATTATATTACTCAAAATTTCCCATATAATTTTATTACCGAATATGATGATTTTTAATGAGGTATCATTATTAAAAAAAATATATTGATAAGGAAAAGGTTTAATCTTGGGCATCAGCAAAAATCATAATAGAGAATAAATGGTTAGAAATATTTCTTAATTTTGCGGGGCGGTTGTTGGTGTAGTGGTTATGAGCATGGACTTGTAAGTGGGAGGACCCCAGTTCGAGTCCCGCGTATAACTGCTAAATTTTTATATTGATATGAAAAATGTTAATAGTAAAGTAAGTGCTTGCGCCCCCCGTCCACGACACTTTATTTCATAAGTTTGAAATAATCCATGTTCCATACTAATAATGCACTAAAAATTGTTGGAATACACGCCGTCCTTACCAAGGAACTAATGCTGCGACTAAACGCGTTTTTTTCTACGGTAAATAAAGTATGGACATCAGAAAAATCACAATTAAGTGTTGAGACTTTTGAAAGCCATTTTATGTGTGTGAAATATAATGTTGAATTTAAAAAAAAAAAAAAAAATGTATTACAATACAATTTTTGCGTTCTATGAAAATGTTTGTTGCTCCATATAGACAAAATTTCTAATCGCTTCGACTGTTAAAAACAACTTTTCAATAATATTTTCTTATAAATTTCTTTAAGGCTAGCGTATGGTCCGGTTACAGAAAAAATATCTACATTTCAACAGCTTTCCAACGATAATAATATCATGGGGTTTCTTTTGTTGTTTTGTTAAAGGAAATGCGAAATAAATTTAAAAAACAACAAAATGAAAATTGAGAACTGTTACAAAAATAGTAACATCAGTTTGTCACATCAGACGGTGCGCACAGGTATCTTCTACTGGATGGTCAAAGTTTCAAACGAAACGATCAAAGTTTCCTCGTGTTTATTCCGGTTTGAACCGGTTTCCCCTAGTCTTTGATACGCTGCCTGTATGGTTTCCTGTTAGGCCAACGGCAAACATACTCAGCTGCAGCTTCCGACGCGCTGCCATTAAAAACCAATAAATAAAAAAACCATATCTCGGTATTATATGTCAGAGAACTGTGGCATTTTGAATGTATGATCAGCTAAATCACGACTAAATGTTTCGGTTTATTAGAATTAGACGGATTTCTATTGTGTGATTACAATTCCAAAGTTCATTCCTAGGATTATTAATTAATTAATCTTAGGATATTTTTGTAATAGTTCTCAATTTTCATTTTGTTGTTTTTTAATTTATTTCGCATTTTCTTTAACAAAACAAGAAACAAACCCCATGATATTTATTATCGTTGGAAAGCTGGTGAAATGTAGATATTTTTTCTGTAACCGGACCGTACGCTAGCCTTAAAGAAATTTATAAGAAAATACTATTGAAAAGTGGTTTTTAACAGTCGAAGCGCTGTAGAGTTGAGTTTAATGTCTCTGAAAAACCTTATAATTAATTCAATTAAAATAAAACTTCTGTTTCTTATAGGAAATTTAATGCTCTTTCCAAAGGTGTAATTGAATATGATTTATGTGAAAAACTTTTTGAGATATAATCAATTTTATGAGAAAAAGTAGGAAAATTGAAAATTTTACAAAATGAAGAATAACTTTTGAAGGCGAACGAATCGGACCATGGTTTATTAGAAATTTTTTGTTCCAAATAAAGTGAAAAACCATATCCCGAAGTATTGGCAGAGGTTGCTGTTACACCCTAGATACAAAATGATATGTAGAATGTCGCGTGTATCTTGTGTACAGGTATGGAATAGCTAGCGCGGTGGTCGGTAGCGGAGACGATAAAGATATCTTCAGCCGTATGTTATATTCACTTTGTGCATCTTTTTGTGGGACTTATGAATCAGTATATTTTACAGCTTGAAAATCAATCGGTAACAAGTTCTGAATTGCATGAAATAATGTTATCTCTGAAAAATAAACTGGAGAATAGATTAGAAGATCAATCTTTCAGTAGTGAAGTGAATACAAGTTTAGATTTCCTTACTACCTATGAAAAACAGAAATTTGTGACTGATGCGAAAATGGTGTACATAAAGCCTACTAATTACTTGGTAAAATTTTATAATTTTGAAAACAGCCCATTCAAATATTTTTCAGTAATTAATCTTAAGAACGAAATGTAATGTAGTAATACGTTGTAGTGGAAGAATGTAATGCAAAAATAATAGTTTTGAAAAACAGTTTAGTGAATTTTGATAATATTTAAGTGAAGCAGTTTTGGAAAATAAATAGTGAATTTACCTTCAAAAAGAGTGTAATTTAGAGTCAGGTACTGAAATATAAGGTTATTGCAATTAAAGACACAAAGGTACAAGAACTCGTTAGGCCAACTCTTTTGTAAAAGAAAATCCCCCGCTAGAGAGAGGGCATTCCATTAGGACAGTCTGCATTCTGCTTTCAAAGCCAGAAGACTTGCTTCAGGAATCGCTCTCTTAAACGCATACAAGTGATAGAGATTTGCCTTTATTCTAGATAAACATCTGATTTATTAAGATATAGTTGTGATATTGTAAACTACTTAAATTTGCTTAGAGAATAATATATTTATTTTATAAAACAGTGGTGGTCTCTTGATTATTACTAAATACTTCTCTCTTAAACATATATACTTACAAGCCCTTTTACAAAACCGCTCACGCCACAATCTACAACAAACACATCCACACCAATCACATTTCAACGTAAATATAGAATTAGATGCCAATATATTTGATATCATGATATTTGCCTTTATAAAAATATCATGCCTTCCACCAAATCGCTCGATTTGCCAACTTATAAAAAATGGATACAGATATTTTCCTCTGATGTTTTCACTGAACTACCAAAACTTGTTGGTAAGATTCTATCGATACCTATAAAAGTAATGCATATTATTCGCTGCTATTCAGATGGCTCTAGGCAGGAGGGTACTGGCCTGTCGGGGGCGGGAGCATGGTTTCAGGAGTTGGATACAGGGAGTTCGGTGGCCTTAGGTGGTTTGGCCACTGTTTTCCAGTCTGAGGTGGTGGGCATCATTGAATGCTGCCATCTTGTGGGGGAGTGGCTAGGAGAGTTTAAGGAAGTGCGGATCTTCTCTGATAGTCAAGCCGCACTAAGGGCTTTGAGTAAGCCGTGGTGGAGTTCGAAATTAGTGGGAGAATGTAGGAGAAGGCTTAACGCTTTGGCTCGGAGGGGTAAGGTGCATCTCTATTGGATACCCGGACATGCGGGAATAGAGGGCAATGAGAGGGCGGATCGGCTGGCCAGGGAGGGATCGTCATTACCATTTTATGGTCCTGAACCAGCCCTGGCCGTTACAAAGACGTTTCGCGACAAACAGATTAGACTTTGGGAGACGAGAGCTTTGGAGAAACGCTGGGGGGACACGCAGGGGTGCCTCCAAGCCAAAAGATTTATAAAGGCAAGCAAGCAGGGAATCTCGGAGTATCTCCTGTCTCTTAGTAGGACGGGTTTGAGGACCTTGGTAGGAATAGTGACTGGACACACTTGGGTGTCCAGTCACTTGTTTAACATAGGGAGGACACGGAGTCCCATTTGTCAGAATTGTGATGACGGAGTTAGGGAAACGGTGTTTCACTACCTATGTCAGTGTCCCCGTTTCGCCGGAACTAGGTTTCGTATATTTGGGAGGACACCACTCTCGCAGGATTGCCTGGGCGAGTTGGAGTTTGGGGATATCTTGAGATATTGTAGATTAACCGGCAAGTTACCGGGGGAGATTAATTAAGGGGTTACGGGGGGTATCGGGGGGATAAGAGCCACATAGGCTTAGGTCCCGCGCCTTTTTGGGCACCCGTTTTGATAATAATAATAAAAAGTAATGCATAGGTGGAAACGAATTTTTTCGATTATGGGAAATATTTGGACAGACAACCGTAACAGGATGCAGGTTGAGCTGGTAAAGGCAGAATTATGCATAAAACTTAATTTTGACATGAGCTGTCGAGAATTCTATTAAAAAAAAAAAAAAAAAAATGCCGATCTTGTAAAGGCTGCGATGTCAAACAGGACACATTCATGGAAAAATCTACATAAATAAATTATTTTATATTTATAATATTTTGCATATTGCTTATTTTTCTTCTTATTTACCTGTTTTTATTTTATATGTAAATTGTTAAGTTTGTTCTTTATTAATTATATGCATAGTAACCACTCTGTGATCATTAGAATTGTATTTAATTTGTAGGAATGTGAGTTTTAAATTTGTTAATTTATATAAATAAAAAATTGCATGTTTGGGGGGGGGGATTATTCATCGTCTCCGGGCGAGCTTAGTTCTGAGGTGGCAACCTTAGATACAACCCATGCACCTAGTACATGTCTATCACACTATGTGTCTCTCTACTAGATAGCGCTGATGTTTAATTATCAGTCATATAAAATACTTCCAACCACAAGTTCACATCACAACATGAAATTAAATTTATTGGAAATTATAAATAATTCTATAATTAATGGTAAAAAGTGTATGTGATTGCAAACGTTATAAAGAGAAATACATAATTTATTAATAAATTCAGAATCACAACCATTTATGTGTTGGTGGTTCTCGACAAATCCATATACAAATTATTCCGGTATTAAGTATAGGTTCCAAATTATTATAGGCTCTGGGATAACCCCACTTATTTACATTAAAAAAAAAAAACTAAATTACTACTGCTCCAAGTTTAAAATATACGTTCGTCATTTGCATGTATTAACATGATATTTATATTTGTACAACAAATATATTCATTGCCTAAAAATCAATTATAATTTGGTATATAAACCATAAAATTTGTGAATTACCGGATATTTATCCGATATATTTCATATTAATGCAATATTAAATTCTTGTTCTTAAATAATTGTAATTAATGATGTTTGTATTTAATTATAAATTATTAATTCTTATCAAATTAGAAAAAATGCAAAGAAATGTGTACCATTCTTTTGTGATTGTTTTACGAAATAATTCCACAAGGTTCACATGGAGAAATAAAAATATTGATAACATTTTTGATCGGTCAAACGAAAACAAGAATACCCAAGTTTCAAATATAATAATTCACGATCTAGCCCTTAGGCTGACATCAAGAGTTATTTTTTTAAATCAAAAAGAATTTAAATCAATTTGAATTTTTGGATAACTTTATTTTTAATCATATCAAAGTAAAATATATTTTAACTTATAATTTTTCTTTTGTGAATCTCATAGTAGAAAGAAGAAGAAGAAGAAGAAAAAACAAAACCTTTTTTAACATTTCATTATTAAATCAAAAGCCCCATAGTAGCCTACAGTAAAGCTGTCGTAACTTTTCACCGAGTCCGTTGACGGAATTTTGCCCCAAGTGTTTACTGCTAACTTATAATATTTGGGTGGAATGGTACTTTTGAAGATTATTTGTTCCACAACATTTAAAGAATCTTACTTTTACAAATTAAGTATGGATGTAAATTTTTTATTTTTTTTATATTTTTTTAGACAGCATTATGATATACAAAATTTGCTACTAAATAGTTGAAAATGGACACAGACGTTTGTCTTATTTACTTAGTCGTGAATATAAATCCCCGCCCCCACATTAAAACTTTTTATTGTATTGCGATAATTTTTTTTCCTACTTACTTTTATTTACACGCTAAATAATAATAAATTATTATGATAATAATAATAAAAATGAATTAATCATTAAGAAAGATGAAACTAATTACTAAAAAAAGTTATTATTTTAGATTAAATTAAACAATTTTAATCATATAATCATTTTCAAGGGGGGAGAGCCCGCGCAGAACTGTTGTATAGGGCCCCACTCTTCCTAAACTGACACCAAGAAACCCCCCCAAATCAATTTTTCCCCAAAAAATGTTTCAAATATTAGTGATAAGCATTTTATGTTGTATACAAAGTTTATGAAAATCGTTGGAGTTGTTTTTGTTTTGTGTGAAAAGCGCAATACTTTCAAAATGTGATGTGCAGGTCTCTGTTTGAAATACTGCAAATAAAAAAAACAAAAAAAAAACCCTATGGCGCAACAGCCCATGAAGGGCCAATGATTGTCAGAGGCGATTTGAATAGGGAGCGTGTGATAAGCATGCGCACAGTTCCCATGCCGTTTAGTTCCGGACTTCGCTACCTAGGGCGCTACTAACTGTAGCTTCCCACTTTTTATCACGATGCTTGCTCAAAACCGATTTTGCCCTCATGGAAATCGAACCTTGAATTCTCACACGAAAGGCGAATGCGCTAGCCACTAGACCAACGCTTGAGAACAAAACACTGCAAATACTTGTTTAAAAATGTCTGATAATGGACGAATATTAACAGTAATTGATACTAAGTTAACTTATTAAAGAAATTAAAAAGAGACCCGCTCTTTATAATAAACAATTAAAAGTATATAGGGACCGTAATTTAAAAGAAAAATTATAGGCTAATGTTTGTGTACAAGTGATTCAATACTGGAATGAACTGCCAAGTAGGGTGCTCGCATAAATCATCAAATAACTTGTAAAACTGCTCTTTCCAATAAATAATCTCTGACTTGTTATTGTATGTACCCAAAAAATAACGATGCTTCAGCCGTTTACTTCTCGCCCGAAGCAAAAGAGTGATCACACAAGTAGTTTCAAATGGCATCCATTTGAAAACTGTTCTAATTCAATGATTTATCTATCGTAGTGTGTGTGCACCTTGTAGATTTTCTGCGGCAGCAAGTTTTTGTTCACAGCGACTAGAAATCGCAAGTGGAGGACTAGCCTATCTGTCGAATAGATTGGCAGTGGTTTATGGTAGGTACTCTTCTCTACTGCAGCTCAAGTATGGTGTGCCCCAGGGTTTTTTATTTATTTATTATTATTTTTTTTTTTTTTGGGCGCATCGACGATTTATGGCCATTAGCGCCCCACATTCTCTAAGTATCTTTCTCTTCTTTTGCCACTCGAGCTGGGATGGCACCAATACCTTAACTGGCGTCCACACACGACACTTTGCCTAGCAGAGAGGGGTGGAACAATTGGTGGTTGATTCTTCCCACACTTCCCCACTTATCTCATCGATCTGGTCGACGAGAGGGGGTGCGGGTTATTACTGTGCTATCCCTTAACTTCTGGAGAACCTATTTTAACAACCCAAGCAAAAACCAACAGCAAGATTCTTTCATTTAATATTGTAATTTTTAGATATTTTAATTGTATAACTTTTACTTAAGGAGGCTATTGAACAAGTTAAATGTGGAGTGCAGTACTTTTAACTTATGTTCCTGCACCCTCTATAAGAGACTAAATCTAAATTAAACTAAACCCAAGGGGTTGAAATACTTTTATATAATTTCTTTCAACCCCGAAATAGAATAAAATACTAAGCTAACTATTTATACCAGCAATCTCGCTAATAAATACATTTACACTATAAAACCGTTCTCGCTTATAAATACATTTTTGCCAATAAATACATTCACGCTAAAAAAAACGTTCACGCTAATAAATACGTTCTCGCTAATAAAACATTCACGCTAATAAATTCGTACTCGCTAATAAATACATTCACACTAATAAATACGTTCACGCTAATAAATACACTCACACTAAACATACACACTAAGAGGAAAGTACTCGATATTCCTTTCCCCTTTAAAATAACTAACCTAATGGGTGAAGTACTCAATATTCCTTCACCCAGCTTTGTCTAACCTAACTATTAATCCTAAATTTTGTTGTATATATTTATATCTTTCAAATAATCGAATAGCCTCCTTATGTAAGGAGAACCCTCTTGTAATACAACGCGCTTATCATGTGGCAGGCCTGTACTTTCTCTCTGTCTGTACAGGGCTTCACATACTTCCAACACGTGCGCTACCGTCAGCCTTTCTCGGCAATGAGAGCACCTCGGTCTTCTCCCACCAGTAAGGAGGTGCCCGGAGTCACACGTGTATGACCTATCCTTAGCCTAGTCAGAATCACTGATGTGCCGCGGGTAGTTCTCGATCATGACATTTCGCACACGTGGTTTAATATCTTTTAATTTTTCACTCATTCTGTCCCACCGACTTTGCCATTTTTTATTAATAATGTATTTCATATAAACCTGTAAGTCAGTGGGCCGTACGGGGGTGACATCATTTGTTTGTGCAGAGGCAGCTCGCTTAGCTGCCTCGTCCGCCCGTTCGTTACCGGACACACCAATGTGACCCGGCACCCAGGTAAACTTCACCCCTTGACCACATGCGCTTAGTTGCTGCAATAAATTGTAAATATTTAGGACCATTGGGTCCATCGAGAACTTATCCCGGAGGGCCTGTAATGCACTTAATGAGTCCGTTAATATTAGTGTTTTATTATAATTTTTATCTCGAATTAATTTCATGGCCTGGCAAATTGCGAACATCTCAGCTGTGTACACGGTTGCAAATTGCGGAAGTGTCCAACTAAGGGTAACTCCCTCCGTGTATACAGCACTACCTACAGCACTATCTTCGACCCGTCAGTAAACACAGGCCGGAAATCATAATAAAGGTTTAAAATTTCTAACAATTTTTGCCTATAGACGACGGGTGGTGTTTCCTCTTTTTTATGTGTTGCCAGGTCCATACGGACGCTTGCAGAAGGTAGTAGCTATGGGGGAAGGTGCGCAAAGCGCCAACCATCTACTGGGCCAAAGTCTACTCCCTCCGCGATTAAAAGCTCTAGCGCTCGACCCCGAGAGGTCGCGTCGGTGTTTGTTGTTGACGGTACTCTTGTTGAAATGGGCCCTCGAATATGGTATGGAATAACGGATGAAACCGCTTTCCCCATATTCCGGCAATGTAGGTCAGGGTAAGCTGTTCCCTCCTAAGTTGAGGAGGCAGCATCCCCGATTCTACATGTAGGCTTTCTAAAGACTGGTCCGGAAGGCGCCTGTAAACAACCTAATTCCTTCATATATATTCTATCTAATGACTTAAGGCGTGATTTGCGCGCTGAGCTATATACTGGCGCTCCATATTCTAATTTGGAGCGGGTAAGCGCAATAAAAATCCTCTTTAGGATTTCCCGCTCCGTTCCCCATTTATAGCTGCCAAGAAATTTCAAAATATCGAGGGTTCTCCTTGCTTTCTTACATGTATAGTCTATATGATCCTGCCACGTTAACTTAGTATCGAATATGAGGCCTAGGAAACGGATGCTTTCTTTATATTGAATCGGCATGCCGTCCAAGAATAAAGAAGGGGGACTATGCTCGTGCCTTAAGCGGCAAAAATGTAGACACACCGTCTTAGTACTAGAGAATTTAAACCCGTTCCTAGAGTCCTCATTAGCCACTCTGTCTATTACCTGTTGTAGGGTTTCCTTCACCTCGCTAAGATCACTTCCTGATAAATAAATAGCGAGGTCATCAACATATAAAGATATTTGGAGTGGGTCTCCTACAACTTGAGCAAGACAATTAACCGCCATTGTAAATAGCGTAACACTTAATACCGACCCCTGAGGTATCCGTGTCCCAAGAGAATGAGGGTCCGAAAGGACCGACCCCAGTCGCACCTGGAACCTTCGTGACTCTAGAAAGCCACGAAGGAACCTCGGCAGCTTCCCTCTCAATCCCCATTCGTGACACTTCCGCAGAATCGCATATTTCCACGTCGTATCATAAGCCTTCTCGAGGTCGAAGAACACGGCCAGCACATGCTCTCTCCGCATAAATGCGTTTTGCACATAGACCTCGAGTTGGCTCATTTGATCCAACGTGGAACGATATCTGCGAAATCCCGCTTGATGCTGGCTGTAAAGTCCTCTCGTTTCCAAGACATATACCAATCTATAATTAATCATAGATTCGAGGACCTTACTCAAGCAGGTGGTCAACGAAATGGGCCTGTAACTAGAGGGGTCCCTAGGGTCTTTTCCTTCTTTAGGGATCGGTATAATGCTTCCCGCCAACCATCAGGGTATTGGCCCGTCTCCCACATGCTGTCATACAACTGGAGAAGCGCAAGCTTCCCAGCTGGGTTCAGATTTCTTAGCATAGCATATGGGATACCATCAATCCCTGGAGCAGTGTCTTTGCATTTAAGTAGTGCATTTTCTAATTCATGGATGGTCAGCGGTTCGTTGTAAGCGTCATTGAAGGCGGTTTCAAAATCGAGTGGCTGTTGCTCCACGTCACCTTTTTGCCGGAGGAATTCGGCTGAGTAACTCTGAGAGCTGGACACCTGCGCAAAATGTCCAGCAAAGGCCTCAGCCACGTCTCGTGGCTCGGTGACGACGACATCATTAATTTTTAGAGCTGGTATCAACGGAGTTCTTCGTCCACCAGAGAGGGCTCTCACTTTATCCCACACTTCCTTTAGCGTCGACGACGATGAAATCTTAGACACATAGGAAGTGAGGGTTTTCCGTTTTGCTTCTTTTATTATTCGCCTCTCTCTGGCTCTTAGTCTTTTAAATTGTATTAAATTCTGTTCCGTAGGATGCCTTTTGAATCTATTAAATGCTCGCTTTTTGGCTGCGTTGGCTATTTTACACTCCGGGGTCCACCAGGGGACGGGGGTTCTTACGACTCTTCCGCCTACCCATGTTATTGAATCCCCGGCTGCTTGTATAAGCGCTTCTTCAAAATTATTTGCATCAAGTGTGGCATCTCCCGTGAGGAGTGGTGCCACTACTCTAGAAGAGTACGCAGGCCAATTTGCTCTTTTGATGTCGTATCTCGGAGGCGTCATAAAATCTGCCCTAGAGATGGAGCTCGATACTAAGATTGGGTAGTGGTCACTATGGTATAATTCATCTAAGGTGGTCCATTCCAAACGTGGGTGTTGCAACACTCAGATCAATGGCATTAAAGCGCCCTGAGTGTGCGTTAAAATATGTTGCTGTACCATTATTGAGGATTATCATATTACTATTATCTATAATTTCCTCAAGAGCTCTGCCTCGAGCGTCGGTTCGCATTGACCCCCACCAGGTGTTATGAGAGTTAAAATCTCCCATTAATAACACCGGGGCAGGGAGTTGCGATAGCAGAGTCTCCAGGTCACTTCTCCGCCAGAGTGTATCTGGTAGGTAAATACTAACTAAAGTGACCTGAAATGGTATAGCTAGACGCACGGCAACAGCTTGTAAATTGGTTTGTAGGTACAGCCGTTTGCTGGGGATGTTCCCCCGTACACAAACGGCGACACCGCCGTGCGCTTTCCCACCTGGGGCAGGTTGCACCTCTTTGCCATATATATTATACCCAGGGATACGAATTACTTGCCCTGGGCGAATCTTTGTTTCTTGGAGGCACAACCCAAATGGACGGTATTCCGCCACCAATCGGTGTAAACCTTCCATGTTACTCATGTAGCCCCTCAAGTTCCATTGAAGAATGGACTCCTATTGTTGGGGAAATTTGGTATTTTTATTGGTATTCGGTAATTAGGTTGTCACAATTGGGCGAGAGGGGAAGGTACATTTTTATTGGCTATAATTTCGTATGGGATATATATCATATGCTTGTTTTTCATGTCACTTAATTAATTACTACTGTTGTAAAAAGGAATATAAGGGTTCAAATACGCTCAACATTGTTTTATTTCCAATTCGGAAGTTATTATAGTTAAGGCTGTTACTTACACCTGATCTCCCTTAACACTCAACATTGGTCCTCCGGGCCGGATTGGAAAATTCTACATAATATTGGAGGTTTACACATAATTGGAGGTTCAGGTTAAACAAGATTAATATAAGGGCAATCAGATTCTGGTGAGTGTACATATTATCATAAAATCCTATCTCCTTTCTATTTATAAACATTCTTTTCATATTCATTCGAGGTTTAGGTTTGTCTCTTTCTGTGTCAAGTAATTATCACTAAAATAGTATGGAAGGTGAAACAAAAATATTTGACAAATTAGTCAAACAAAGAGGTAGATTGAAGGCATCACTGACTAGAATTATAAATTTTGTAGAGGACTATAAAATATCAGAAAAAGATACACCATTACAAATTAGGCTAAGTTCTCTGCCAGATATTTGGCAAAAATTCGATGAGGTGCAGTCGGAAATAGAAGATTTAACGGATAATTTAGATTCAGAAATTCAAGAAAAACAAGAGCAAGAAAGAGGTGAATTTGAAGATAAATTTTATACATTAAAATCAGTTTTATTAAATATAATAACCAGAGAATCAAATCAAAGGCCAAACCATCATATGCGGGGCCAAACCATATAGTGCAGGGTGTGCAATGCACACGGGCGCCGCCGTCAGCTAAGAGCATCGTCTTGGACCATCATGGTACAGCAATGATATGACAGAAGCGGCCAGCCAGCGCGGTGGTGGCAGTTATCAAACGCGAGCGCCCTATGGGCGGCTTCTTTTTCGAATATGAAAAAACTTTCTTGTTACGACGGCAAAGTTAATAGTTATAGCCGCGGGGGGGTCAGGCCTAGGGGGCGCCAGGGTTTCATTGCACACGGGCGCTACACGAGCTAGAGCCGCCCCTGATCATATGGTTGGAAATTTACAATCGATTCAAGCTAAATTACCAAAGGTTAACATTCAAAAATTCGATGGATCGTATTTTAATTGGGTTACCTTTTTTGAAACATATAAGGCTATGATACATGATGTTAAAGGTCTAAATCCAGTTCAGAAGTTTGGTTATTTATTAGGCTATTTAAAAGGAGAGGCTGCAGATCTCATAAGTTCAATAGAACTCAGTGCAGAAAATTATGAAGTAGCGTGGAAATTACTATGTGACTCTTATAAAAATAATAAACTTATTATACAGTCACATGTAACATCTTTATTTAACTACCCTAAAATAGATAAATCATCAGCACGAGCATTACGCGACCTCAGAAATACATTTAATAAACATTTAAAGGCTTTAAGATCCTTGGACCAGCCAACAGAATATTGGGATATACTGCTGATCCATCTAATCACTAGTAAATTTGACAATTTGACATTACAAGCTTGAGAACAGTCCGCACCTTCAAAACAGGCTTCAAATTATAAAGATTTGGAACAGTTTTTAGAAAATAGATGCATATGGCTGGAATCATATGAAATTAAAGGAGCTACCGCAAAATCTAAAGAGATTGTATTTTCAAAGTTACAAAAGGATAATTTTACAAAATTAAGGAAAGTAAGGAGATGTCTTGTTACAATTAATGAAAACTTGTGCCCTATATGTGAAAGTCAAAAACATGCAGTTTATAATTGTAGTTTATTTTTGAGTAAGTCTTTAGAAGATAGGCGTAATCTAGTAAAGAAAGGTAAATGTTGTTGGAACTGTTTATCACACGGTCATGCAGTAAAGGGCTGCACATCATCAAGTTGTAAAAAATGCTCAGGGAGGCATAACACATAGTTATGTAAAGTGCAATGTAACAATTCACCAGAGGGTAAGGCAGAAACGGTTCCAAATCCTAGAAATTCTGTAATCACCTTGGACAACTCATATAGTAATAACATTACTAATACCAATGATGGAACAAATCTTGGTTCCTCTATCACTACTACGGCACGAGAAAGACAGGTTGTTGTAGGTTCACTCTCATTAAACAACAACGAGGCGAATGCAGTGTCTACTGCTAATTGCACTTCTCAGGTGCTTATAGCTACAGCTTCAGTGTATATTTATGATAATAATAACAAACCGTTTTTATGTAGATTTATTTTAGATTCAGGATCAGAATTGAATTTTATAACTACACATTTAGCAAACAAACTGGGCGTTGACATTAAACCTACTAATATGACTATTACCGGAGTTGGTGGTAGTGAAATTAAGGCGACTCAATATGTCAAAGTTAAAATTGCATCTAGGCTATCCAGTTACAAGACTTCAGTGGATTGCAACAATTTGAATTCAATCCTCCTACCACCATGCCCTACAAGAGTTTCAGAATCAATAACTGGCAACTTCCGGACTACATTACAAACTACCTGGCGGATCCAGACTTCTTTAAATCTGAACAACAAGTTGACGAATGGTTACGAGCTGATGTTTTCTTTGATATAATTAGAAATGGACGTTACCGCCCTCTAATTAATGACAAACTGGGAGACACCAACCCAGTATTTATAAACAGTGCTTTTGGCTGGGTGGCTTCTGGTAAAATTTGTTTTGAAATTCCAAAAATGGAAAATTTAATCTGCTGTGTAACCACCGGCGATAAAACCAGATACACATTAGAAGATGAACTTTGTGAAGACCTTTTTGTATCTACTCACAAACGAGAAAAGGATGGCAGGTTTATCGTACAACTACCTTTTAAGGAAAATTATACCAAAATCGGGGATTCCTTACAAGGGGCGATGCAAAGATTTTTGAACTTGGAAAAAAGGTTGATTAAACAACTACAAGTTAAGGAACAATATGTACAATTTATGGAGGAATATAAGGCGCTGGGCCATATGGAATTAGTTGGAGCAGATAAAATTAATCAAACCCCTAACTATTACTTGCCGCATAACGCGGTTTATAAGGACAGCTGTACAACTCAAACAAGAGTTGTAGTTGACGCCTCCTTCAAGACACTGGGCAACTATTCTTTAAATGATTTATTATCTACCGGTCCATCAATACAAGGAGATTTATTTTCTAAGGTTTAGAATGTATAAATATGTTCTAACAGGAGATATTTGCAAAATGTTCAGACAAGTATGGATCGAAGACAGTCAATGTGATATGCAACGGATAGTATGGAGACCTTCTCCAGAATTACCGCTAGCACACTACAGGCTGCTCACCATCACTTATGGAACCAACTGTGCTCCCTTTCTTGCTATTCGATGACTTCATCAATTGGCAGAGGATATTTCAGATGCAGATCCAGTCATAGCAGATATTATAAAAAATAGTTTTTATATGGATGATTTGATGACAGGTACAGATACGATAAGCGAAATATGTCAGATTAGAGCACAAATGGAGCGAGCACTACTGTCTGGAAGTTTTCAGCTCCGCAAGTGGTGTACAAATTCCGAAGAACTGATGGCACAATTAAAGGAAGAAAACAGAGGTGATCATTTCGTTATAAGTACAAATACAGAAGGTACTGTAAAGGCATTGGGGATTACTTGGAATCCAGATGAGGATAATTTTCACTTTAATGTCCATCCTTACAATTATAATAATTTAATTACAAAACGTGTCATTTTATCAGATATAAATAAACATGGGGACCCGTTGGGATTATTATCACCAGTCATCGTAAAGGGTAGAATTTTCTTGCAGGAACTGTGGCAGAGCGGTTTAGCATGGGATGAACCATTACCTTTGGAACTTCAACAGAAATGGGTAAAATATCGGCAAGAGTTAAGATGCTTACATGGTATATGTGTACCAAGGAGGGTAATAATGCATCCTTTCTCACACGTTACTCTACATGGATTTTGTGACGCATCATTGAAGGATTGGGTTGTTATATATATGCACTATCTAGGGATGAACACGGATTTTCTTTATCCAGATTAGTTTGTGCCAAGGTTAGAGTCGCTCCTGCAAGGACAACAACCATACCCAGATTGGAATTATCGGCGGCATTGTTATTAGCTCAAACAATGGAAAGAATAATAAAGGCACTCGCACCAAAGGAAGTGATATACCATTGTTGGAGTGTCTGTGGGTTGATTTTTGTGGACCTCTTTGCATTAAAACAGGATTAAGAAAATTAATCAAAAGGAAGGCATATACAGCCGTATTTGTTTGCTTTGTAACAAAGGCCTTGCATTTGGAGTTGGTCAGTGATCTAAGCACGTCGGCATTATTGACAGCGTTGAGACGATTTTTTGCGAGAAGAGGAAGGAGTACACATATCTATTCCGATAACGGAACTAATTTTGTAGGAGCACAGAAGGAACATAAGGTTTTATTTGAACATCATCGTGCCATTGGAAGGCAGCAGAAATCGTCGTCTTATATACCAGATATAATGGCAAATGAAGGAATTAAATGGCATTTTATACCCCCTGGATCGTCACATTTTGGTGGACTGTGGGAATCAGCTGTGAAAGCAGTTAAGTTCCACCTAAAAAGAGTCATGGGAAATACGGTGCTGACCTTCGAAGAGCTTAGCACATTACTGGCACAGATCGAAGCATGCTTAAATTCTCGACCTCTTACACCACTATCCTTCAGAGCTTTCATTCCTTACACCAGGTCATTTCCTCATTGGTTCTTCTCTCCTCTTAACCCCTGAACCTGATTTGACCTGTACTCCAGAATCACATCTAAAAAGGTGGCAGTTACTTCAAAAAATGCTACAATGCTTCTGGAAAAGCCAGAAATAAGTGGAAATTCCAGGATCCTAGAAATCAGTAGGAACGTTGGTACTCATTAAGGAAGACAATACTCCACCGTTGCAGTGGAGGACTGCTCGGATAATCAGGCTACATCCAGGCATTGACGGAACAGTACGAGTGGCAACGGTGAAAACTAGCGGGGCTGAATTCAAGAGGCCGCTTGTAAAGCTGTGTCCATTTTTGATGGAGGATAGTGAAGATTGTGTCGCTGAAGGACAGAGTGAAGTTGAACATTAACGAGAAATGGTGTATTTGTGTTTTTGAAAGACATTTGTCTTTCAAAGGGGGGTGCATGTTGGGGAAATTTGGTATTTTTATTTGGTTATTCAGTAATTAGGTATGTCATCGTGGGCGAGAGTGGAAGGTAACATTTTATTTGGCTATCATTTGGTAGGGATATAGTCTTAGGCTATGTCCACACTGGTGCAACTTTCCTTTCAACAGAGCATGCGTCGTAGCGCACGGTGTGATGAATGAAAGGCATGCGTTATTGCATGCCTCATTGAAGACGAGTAGGCATGCTCTTGTTTTTGTTTTTATAACGCAAGCAATAGCGCACGTGAATCCAACTAGTTGGATTTTCGTTCAACATTCTATGCATCGTATTCAACATTCTCGCTACGTATTGTGTTTACACTTTTATAGGTTATGTTTATATAATTAATTTCAAATATTATTTAATTATTATTATAATAATTTTATTATTAAAAAATTATTATTATTTATATAATCTATAAATTATATAATTTTATTTATATTATTATTATTTTTTTATTTTTTTTAATATTTATAATAACTATTATTTTAATAATAATTTTATTATTAAACTGATAGTAATTAAACTATTATTATTAATTAATAATATCTCCGACATGTCTGCAAATGAAGAGACACTTGATTTCATCGAGGATTACCGCCAAAAAACAGTTTTATGGAACATAAATTCAAAATTATATACAAACAAAAGTGCGAGAAGCGATGCCCTGCGTTTCTTGGCACAAACGTAATAATATGGACGTTGTTGGGAGTGAAAAAGAAAATCAGAAGCCCACGTTTTCAAATCAGAAACAGATAACCAAATAGCTGTGACGCTTCTGAATCCATCGATAAAATGCACACTAAACAGATGATTAAGTGTGGACAACAAATTGAATGCCTCAAAGGCATGCGTGACGCATGTTGAAATGGAAAGAGGAAGCGCAAGTTGAAAGGGAAAGGGAAAAGGAAAGCGCACCAGTGTGGACATAGCCATATGCTTTTTTTCATGTCAATTAATTTAATTACTACTGTTGTAAAAATGAATACAAAGGTTCAAATACTCTCAACATTGTTTTATTTCCAATTCGGAAGAGTTGATTTATACGTTTAGGCTGTCACTACACTGATGTAAGATCTCCCCTTAACACTCAACATGCCTTCCTTATATTCTTTTTACAACAGTAGTAATTGAAATAATTGACATGAAAAAAGCAATATGCATCTTTATCCCACACCCAATGTATAGCCAATAAAAATGTACCTGCCCCTATCGTCCAAATTATGACACTAATTCACTGACTTATACCAAATAAAATACCAATTTCCCCCGAACACCTTCAGAATAGTTATTAGATATTTACACCAGTCTACACCTGTCGAAATGATCAAAGAAGAGCTTACAAGGCTCGGTCATCCAGTGCGCAACGTAACTCCCGTCCTACACCCAGTTACCAAGCAGTCTCTTCCTCTTTTCTTCGTAGATCTAGAACCTCGCTCCAATAACAGAGATATCTTTGACTTAGAAGTACTCTGCTACACCAAGGTAAAAGTGGAAGAACCACACAAGCAGCGCCATATCATTCAATGCAAACGTTGCCAGGAATATGGCCACAGCAAATCTTATTGCCAGCACAAGCCAAGGTGCGTGAAATGTGCAGCAGAGCATTTCACACACGAATGTAACAAGCAGCGAGTAACTCCTGCTAAGTGCGCACTATGTAACGGCGAGCACCCCGCTAACTACAAGGGTTGTGCGGTTCACAGGGAGCTGCAGCGATCAAAGAAGCCAATAATTCCTGTGTATGCTCACCCATCTGCTCATCGTCGATCAAATTCAGTGTCTGGACCACCTGCTGCGCAGCAACCGAGGAACCATCCAGTAAACCATAGTCAGCGTGTTAACGGACTTATATTCGCCCAGGCAGCCGCGGGATCAGCTCCTACCCAATCATCCCAGATCCCTTCCTTACCCGTTCCTTTTTCTGATTCCTTCTCGCTCCTTAACTCTTTTCTCATTGACTTCAAAGCTCTCATTACTCCCTTGATCAACCTGCTAACCTCCGTAGTGAATACATTACTCCCAGCCTGCTTCCTGACTTCCTCTCACTCTAATTCATACAATCCTCCTATGGACCGCTAACGGACTTAACAGACCCAGACACACAACTGACTTGGTACTCCATGACACAGCATTGCCATTGGACATACAGGGTTGGCGTATTGATACAACAAAGCATATGACAGGCAACCACCTACTTTTCAACTAATCAAACACCACCCGTACCCTACGACTTACCAATACATCTAAGGACGCTTATTTCTCAGAAACGACGAGCAAAAGTCCTCTGGCAACGTAAAGGTAACCTTCACATAAACGTTCACTCAACGCACTGACAGAAAACTGAAAAACGAACTCCGAACATATTATAACAATCAATACGCCAACTATGCTGCGACATTTACAACAGAAGACCTTTCCTTATGGAATACCACTAAACGTCTACTTAAATACAAGACCCTTCCTTCTCCTCTTCGTCGCGAGGACGGTCCTTGGGCAAAGTCTAACGACGAAAAAGCAGATCTCTTTGCCACATATCTTACCTCTATATTTGTTCCTCATTCCGACATCCTGGACCCAAACCATAACTCAATCGTCACAAACGAACTAGACTCTCCTCTGCCTCTTTCACTTCCGCCCAAACCCATCACTCCATCTGAGGTTATTAAAATCATTACCAGTCTTCCCAAGAAGAAAAGTCCTGGATATGATCTAATCACCTCAGCCATCCTTCAATAACTCTCCCGCAAAGCCTTAACTTTCCTAACATCCATTTATAATGCAGTCCTCAGAACCACATACTTCCCAATCCTATGGAAATTTTTTTCAATACAAATGATCCCCAAACCTAATAAACCTCTCCATTGTCCTACATCCTATCGCCCCATTAGCCTCATTTCTATTTTAAAAAATTCTCGAAAAAATTCTTCTCAATCGTCTCCTATCACTCCTACAACCCCTTCAAACCATCCCTCATCATCAGTTTGGATTTCGGAACGGTCACTCTACTATCCAACAGGCGCATCGCGTTGTAGATACCATCGCTGAAACAATCGCTCAACCAACGCTTCAGATTTCTGGCTAGACTTCTTGACAAACGCTCTAAACTAACACTTCTAAAGAAAAGACAGCTTTACATCTCACCGCTAGCTCTAATTTGGACATATGGACTAGAACTATGCTAAGCGTTCCAACCTCAATAGAATCAAACCCTTCAGTCAAAAATCCTCCGTCGCATTGTCGTCGCCCCTTCTTACGTCACCAACCGCACCATTCACAACGACCTCAAGATCCCGTTTGTTAACGACCTCGCCAAATCCCGATACAACAAATTCCACAGTCACCTACCCCTACATCCAAACCCCCTCGTCGAAGCCCTTTATGCAAACTCACTCCCAGGTAATCCCCAAAGACGGCTAAAGCGCCGTTGGATATCTCCTCCTGGACTCCTGGATATCTAATGTCAGTTATCACTGGATAAGTGACATTCATGACATTGCATGATACAGTATTCCTTACATCTTATTTACTTGTTGCATTTATATAAAACATGCAGTTGTAAATATTCAATAAATAAATAAATAAAAAAAGGTAAACAATTCACCTAAAAATATCTTCAACAAAGAGCATACACTTCTTGAAATAATACATAGGAATGCCTAAATAATATCATATAGTAGTGGGCCAAATTGCAGGAAATTGATAACTGATTATCCGTTTGAAAGCTAAAGTTCAAAATATTGTAATAATATTGTAACAGTGTATTGTAGTAATATTGTAACATTATATTGTAGTAAATTGCAATTGTCTCAAACAAAAAAAAAATACTATTTTTATTTACTTATATCTTAATAAGTGTCGAATTGTCGAAATTGACTCCGCCGCCCCTGGTATTAATGGTTCAGTTTTCAACTGGAAGTTGAAGAATGGCTTTACTGAATTTTTTCCTTTATTCATTAGTTTTTCGCTTTGTACACCACCTACACACATCCTATCGCTATTGTTTAGCAATATTTTCCCAGCAAAATTATTGATGTTGGTGGTGGGGGGAGGAGAGTTCTGAGGGGGAACAGTAGTGTTTTGTTTCCTCTAAAGTACCACTTCAGTACAATGTATGGTTTTATCATCTACATAATATTAATATGCACTAGAAGCATTGATAGAATTTTAAATTTGAAGAAAATCGGTTTATTTGGAGTGCTACTTCATAGATAAGCTTTTCAGTACTTTGTAATTTTCTCGAAAATGGTTACAATTGTTTACGTTGCTGTTTTAAATAAAAACAATTATTTATTATCAAGATTTTAATAAGATGCATTAACCATACAAAAGACATTGTATTATAATGATAATGGAACCTTCCAGACTGCAGCGTGTGTGTCACACAAGCAGCGCGCTCAGTGAGCCACGACTGTGTAACGCGTTCCTTCTTTTTTTTATCCGCGTTTCCTTTTTAATTATTTATCTGCAGAAAAAGAGAAACGTCTTGTCTTCCTATATGTTCTGCCTTCCCAACCCCGAATTACATTTGTTGGGTGACTTGTGATCTCTATACTTGTACTTACATTGGGTTGAGCTGGAGGCAGTTCTTTAGGCGACGTGGACGTGGTATGTTGCCGATTTCGTCTATATATCTCGTTTTCCAGACTCTCAATGGTGTAGGAGCAATGGTGTTCTTCCTTAACAATTATACCGGGAATCCAATTTGATTTAGGAGTTTTTTCTCCTTGAGACAATTGTGGAAGTGACCTTGCTGAACGATCATAATAGTATTTCATATTGTCTGAATTCTTTTCTTTGACTGACTGATAGTCATGTAAAGTGACCGCTTTAGGTTTTAATAGACTGGACTGAACTGGTAGCTGAGTTCTCGATGACCGCGACATTAGAAGTTGGGCTGGAGATTGCATGTTTCCTCTTCGAGTCTCTCTATACTGAAGTAAGGCCAAATAGGGACCACTTCCTGAATGATCACATTTAATGAGAATATTTTTCATAATTTTAACGCCTGATTCAACAAGTCTGTTGGAACGCCGTAGGTATTGACTAGACGAAGTGTGATTTATTTCCCATTCTTGGCAAAAATTTGCAAATTCAGATGAATTAAAAAGTTATCACTCATAATAGTAACAGGTATCCTATGACGAGCAAATATTCCTTTTAAAATATTTATAACAAAACCAGCTTTCTGACTGGTGACCTGATAGACCTCAAAATAATTTGAATAATAGTCTTCAATTATTAAATAAACTTTTTTGGAGTATTGTAAAAAATCTATACCCACTTTGGACCATGGTAAGTATGGCACTTCATAAATGGCTTTGATGTATGATTTCAAGAATTTCTTTATGCAATTTTGCTGGTATTACAATACAATGCCTTTGAAGGCTAAGCCATTAATAACATGAACATCTAACCTGTTCGCTAGTGGATTAGCTTCATGCTTGTGTTCTGGTCAACCTTCTAGACTTTTAAGCGTTGCATAGTCTCATCTTCTTGCGTTGCTGTAGACAACCAGCGTTCTATATTATTATTTATATATTGATATTATTTATATATATATTATATAATTATATATATTATTAATCCAGAATGGACGGTAGGTCTGGAGCTGCGGTCTATTTTGAGACCGGAGATCATTTGGCAGTATCTCTTGGTGAAAGGACCACGGTCTTCCAGACTGAGGTTTATGCTATTTTTTGTTGTGTCTTGGATGAGAGGGTACGTAACACTAACTTAAAAGGTGCTTGTATCTGCTCGGACAGCCAGGCTGCGCTGAAGGCGCTGAGTTCAAGTGTCTTCACTTCCAGGTTGGTGTTAGAATGTTTTAAAAGACTGGAAGAGCTTTCTTCTCTGAAGGATGTGCTTCTAGTCTGGGTGCCAGGTAACATGGGGATTTTTGGGAATGGTTTGCCAAATTAGGCACCTCTCTTTCTTTCATTGGTCCCGAGCCTGCTGCTGGCGTATCTTCTGGCACATGTCTGTCAGGCTTCCAGACATGGACGCTTCACAGCATTCATCCTTATGGATGAGCTCAGTTGGTTTTCGGCAGTCCAAAATGCTCATCGGGGGTCCGGACAAGGCCATTAGTGAGACGTGTCTGTGTTTTTCACGGGGCGCTCTCAGGCATCTGGTTGGATCTCTTACTGGACATTGTGGTTTAAGGAGACGTCTCTACATAATGGGGCTCATGCCGGATCCATTTTATAGAGTCTGTGGACAGAGGAGGAAACACCCATCCATCTTATGACTGATTGCCTGGGTTGTGAGGAAATTAGGTTCAGGATCTTTGATCGGAATAGGATGTCTGTGGAAGAGCTTAGGCTATTTCCGCTTAAGGTTATTGTCCGATTTATTCGGACTGCGGTGAATCTTAGATGGATTAGATCCGGGTCTGGATTTTTGTTGTAGACCCGGTTTGTTGTTTTTCTTGGGGTAGCTGTATGGGCCCAGTGGGGCTTTGGATAGCGTAGGGTTTAGTTGCTCCCCACAGACAAATAAATAAAAAATAATTCATTGTTCCCTCGACGTTTCGGCGTCTGGTCACACCATTTTCAAGAGGATGATAATATTACAAT
Organism: Triatoma infestans; assembly: GCA_011037195.1. NCBI lineage: Eukaryota > Metazoa > Arthropoda > Insecta > Hemiptera > Reduviidae > Triatoma > Triatoma infestans. The sequence continues at coordinate 59,221 of JAAEAF010001663.1, read as the reverse complement.
ACAAAATATTCTTTCTTGTATTGTAATATTACCATCCTCTTGAAAATGGAGTAACCAGACGCCGAAACGCCGAGGGAATAATGAAAGAAAAATAATAAACTTAAAATAAATAGAAGGCTTAAAATTGGTATTTTCTATTGAAAAACAACCCTGGCTAAAAGTTAAAAACTATAATACCCTTCAACTTTACCAACATGTCCAGTAATTTTGAAACGCAGGTAAACAACTTTCCTCTTCCTAGCAAAACGTGTCAAGCTATCATTTGGCAGTATTTCATCAAGCGATGCATGCATTTTTTCGTGTTTCATGTTTCCAAAATTTTAATGCGTGTAGGAGTATTTCTGCGGTAAAACTCTAGAGGAATAACTAATTACAGCCAATTTTCATCTGCCTTTGAACTGTGGTTTTCTCTACGCTTGAGATTCGTATCTTGAGGCTGCAATCATAAGGCTTTGTAGGAAATATTCACACGGCTATGCCGCGACTTACTGCGATTACAACGAATTTTCTTCAACTTTGGAATTTTCGCTCAATGTTGCGTTGACTTTAACATAAATCTAGATGATAGCTGGGATACATGTTAGTTCTCAGCTCGTAGCAGGAACTTGAATGTGATTACATTGTCCTTGTACAGCAATCAATGTCTCAAGCAATTTCCCGTAACAACACTTGAAATAAGTGGGGATAGAAGACATCGATTTGAAGTGAAATGACAGCTAACAACAGCAGGAACTTGAATATGATTACATTGTAGTCCGGTAATCATTCAATGCCTCAAACAGCCATTAACAATACATAAATTATTAATCCATAATATACATAGATAAACAGATTTTAATCTAACGTCACAGGTGTTAGCAGCTCAAGTACAATGTTACTGAAATGTCATTTTAGAAGACAGCTTAACATAACATCTCCCCCTCCACCCACCGCCAGCCATCAATTTCTGTCATAAAGAAAAATTGTTTCAAATAAAATCAATAGGCCTAATATATATATATATGTGTGTTAGTTAGTTTGTGAAGTTTAAAGGACATCGTTATCTTTTTCGAGAAGGTGCAAAAACTGAAATATTCCTATCGTTCCAATAGTACAATATACATTCACATGGAAAAAACATTTTTATCGAATTCATGGCACATGGAAAGTATGTATTTCCGGTGAAATTTTAATTACGAAAATTTATCACTATCGCACTATTTATTCTTCGACTGGCTTGCCAAGGCTTGCCAGTCGGCGATTTGAATAAGAAGGCGAGGTAAGCACGCCGCAGTTCCCACGCCGTTTAGTTCCGGCCTTCGCTACTTAGGGCGCTACTAACTATAGCTTCCCACTTTTTATCACGATGCTGGGTCAACACCGATTTTGCCCTCACGGGAAGCGAACCCTGAATTCTAGCACGAAAGGCGAGTGCGCTAGCCACTAGAGCATCGCGTGAGGACCCCATGAAAATGTAACATCTCACTAACAGCCCTGAACTCTAATGAACATCTTGGACTGCCTGGCAACTCGCACTGAGCTCATTCACAGGGATGAAATGCTGTGAAGCTGTCCATGCGAGGAAGGATGGACAGCCATGTGCCCAAAGATATTCCGACAGCAGGCTCGATGAAGGGAGAGAGAGATAGATGGAGGGAGAGAGACGTCTAATTTGGCTAACTCATCTACCTCCTCATTCCCAAAGTATTCCCATGTGACCGGGTACCCAAGCTAGAAATGCATTCTTAAAGAGAAGGCATTTAGTTCAATGGGAAATCCTGTTAAAAAACGATCCCCATTCAAAACAGCTGTTCCGTCCTGTTACACTATTCTTTAGTTAACTTGAAAAAACTGTCAGCATTAAGAGAGACATCATTTAATAATATAAATCGAAAAATCTAATCGACAAACTCGTGAGTTTTAAAACAGAAAAAAAAGATGATAATATATTAGAAAATAAAACTATAGTGAACTAAAGGTATACGTACTACACTTGAGAATGTTATCAAGTATCTATCGGCGACTTTTAGAAGCTGTAGAAACTGTTTGTGCGGAAACACAGATTAAAAAATATCTGTTTGACTATAACGTCTTTAGACTTTTCAAAAACAGAATCTTCTTCTCCTTTTACAAATAAGACTTATCTTAAAGTTGTTCTCCTGTTACCTTTGTATTATCTTCCCTTCTTCTACTGAAAATAAATTATTAGTTCTTCTTCTTCTTTTTATCTTTTGTTCACATCTCTTTTCCTCATCTATCTGCTAAGTACGCAAAAATTCTTGATTTCCTTTTTAATAACTTTCATGGAGGATTGTGGGATTATTTATTACATTCATAAAACGCTTGTTTAAGGTATGTTAATGTGGTTTTATTATAGCTTTTTCTTATTAATATTATTTTTTCTCATCTTTGAAAATGATTTTTTTTTTCTAATGCCCTACGTCATATTTGGCATTCCGGCATTCGACGTCTAGCAGCCCAATATATTTTGGCTCTTGCTGGGAGCTCGTCATTAGATTTTGTATTTAAATCAGCAAGGGTCTCGCACTCGAAGAGGTGATCTCCAGTCATGTGCCGGCCCCGCAGAGAACACAATCCGGATTATCGACTAACCCAATTTTATATAAATATGCTTGTACGTAGTCATGTCCGGTTAATAATCGGAAGCAGGCCACTGCTTCGCTTCGCGGCAGATTATTTGGCAACACGCTCTGACGGAGGATCGCCCAACGCTTGCCCTCTGACTGTATCTCATGTAATTCTGCCGTTTTCTTTTTCACATTTGCCCGGAGAAGTCGCTTAGCCGTTTCAAATGAAATGGATCTCTGCGACCTGCCGCTGACTTGGTTAGTCTGTCCGCTCCTCGTTTCCCTTTATGCCGCAATGGCTAGGGATCCATTGTAAAACTACTTCTACTCCCTTCTCGATTAGGTCGTTAATGGTCTCGACATTCTATGACGTCGTACGATTCGGTCTCTGCCCAGGTTGTTAATGCCTTTATCGCCGCCTGCGAGACAATAAATAAGACTACCTTGTTTACCTTTAAGTGAGGTATTTGTTTTAGGGCTAAAAGAACCGCTCTAACTTCCCCATCGAAATTGGAGCCAACCCTTCCTTCCGATTCAGCCAAACTAAAAACTGAGGAATAGACTCCCGCGCCCGCGTTGGAGACAGCATCCAATCCTGACCCATCCGAATAAATATGCATCCAAATATTTTCGGGGTACCTTTCAGAAATGGTTTCTAAAGCTAGGGCCTTTAATTCGTAGTCAGCAGTATTTCCTTTTTTCACTTCTCTTATAAGGTGCAGCATCCCTTCGGCGAGATATTTTTGGCCAGTCACTCGCACATTTGGAAACATCTGTCGCTCAGTTTTTGGGACAGCATACTTAAGAGATAACTCCTCGGCAGTCGATAAAAAAGTCTTTCAAGACTTTAGCCTTTGAGGCGGCTGCCCATAATTGTCCCAGTACCTTATACGAGTATGCTTTAATCGCTCACTGGTTTTTAGCACCGCCATGTCTCTCCTAAGACTTATGGGTTCGATGTCTGATTGTATTTCCATTGTTGCAATAGACGTGGACTTTGGGGCACCAGTGATAATTCTCAGCGCTTGGTTCTGGGTGATATCTAGCTTCTTCAAAGTTGATCCCGATGCTGTAGCAATAAGTTCGGTGCCATACTCCACCACAGGTCTCACGTATGACTTATATGCCTGGATTAGCATATCTTGAGACTACCCCACTTAGTGCCTGTTATTCTTCTCAATAAACCTATTTACCAGGTTTCCGTTTGCTTAATCCAATTCAGCTTAGGATCCATTTCAATGCCTAGATAGACTGCTTCCTTAATCCGCCTCAAACATTCCTCTTTGAATACCAACGACACATCATGTTATATGGTGGAGAGGGTGAAAAGCTCATATTCAGTCTTTAGAGGGTTCATCTGCATTTCGTTTCTTTCAGACCAACTAGCCAATGCTTCAAGTCCGCGTGTTAGTTTCTGTTGCAAAGATTTAATACATCTACTTGTCGTCCAGATCACGAGATCATCCGCGTAAAGCAATGCTTGTATCCCGGGTATGTTTGAATTTCTTCTACTAAGTCATCCATCATCAACTTAAATATGACCGGGCTGATTACTGAGCCTTGAGGGAGTCCCTGGCATGTTTGCCTAAAGCTCGATATTGAATTATGATATCTAACTCTGATGAATCGCTGTGCAAGAAATTATGAGATAATGTTGAACATCCTTTCTTTCACGCCTTTATTCAGGAGTCTTCCTAAGAGACCCTTTCTCCACACTCTATCAAAGGCAGTTCGGAAGTCTACAAAGACCGCTAAGGTAGTTTGTTTTCTATGAAAGCCATCTTTAATTTCTTGACAGAGACATAGTACTTGTTCAGTGGTATTTCGATGTTTTATGAACCCAGCTTGATTCCGCGACAGGAGACTATTATTCTCAAAATATTGCTGTAATCTTCCCAGAAACATCCTTTCGAATCTCTTGCAGATAACGCTTGTCAGTGCAACTGGTCTGAAGTTTTCAGGCGTGTTCTGCTCCTTGCCTTTTTTGGGAATCGGAATAATCTCAGCTTTTCGCCATTCAGAAAGGAGGTTCGTTCTCCAGGTTAAATTCATAAATTTCAGAAGGGTAGCCCGTGCCTGTACTCCTAAATTATTAAGAAATTCGGGCATCATATTATCTGGGCCTGCACTCTTATTTTTCTTATTCATATGTAGTGCTCTCTCCAGTTCATGTTTTTCAAATCATTAAAGAATAGCTTTACTTCATCTTCAGTAGGGCATGTAAGGTAACTTTTTACTCTAAATTTCCTGTTTTCCTTATTAATCCCAAAATTGCTAACTTTCGCATAATGATCACAAAAAGATATTGAGCAATATCTCTTTCCTTGGTCAGAAACTTTGTTCCTTTGAATAGTGGATTGTTCTTGTTGGATCTCGCAGAGTTATTAAGCCTAGAAATAAACTATGTGCCTTGAGACCATCTCTTCTAAAATCCAGCTCCTGAAGAAAAGTTCTGAATGAGCTGCGTTTGGCTAGTATAATTTTTCTTTTCAACTTGGAAGTCTTCTCTCTTAGCACTTTTCTACTGTCTAAAGTCCGGTTTCTTTCTGCTAAAGTTCTAGCTTCATCCCTTTCAGCTTTAAGGTTCTTAAGTTCGTCATTCCAAAATGGAGAGTACTTTTTAATTTTACCGCGAGGAATTGATTTTTTGGCGCATTTAAGAATCACATCCATAATGCGCTTCAGGCTTCGGTCTACATTGCTATCTACTAATTCTTGCCCTAAATTTATCTCAGCTTCCTCTCTGAACTTTTTCCAGTTGGCCTTCTTCATGTTCCATCTAACTCTCCTTATTTCTTCATCTGTGTTATATGGATGGCATTTATTATGCGTAACCAACAGAATTTTGGGCCCAAATCCATCCCCCAGGGGATGACAAGAGAGAATGAGATATACAATCCGTAAAGGACGAGTGAACCAGGACGACATCAGGATGGAGATGTGTCCTCCATACGGTAAGAAGGTAGGGCTTTTGTAGTCATTATCAATAAAAAACACTGGGTTGGAATGAATAAAATCTTCAACAATTCGCCTGTGCCGGGTGAAGGGGCATTCAAGTCTCTCATTAATACACTCCTGGAATCCCATTCTGCTTCCAACCAAGAGAGATCGGGGGTGTTTCTAGGAGGGTTGTAAGCAAAAAGTAGGCATCGGTAGATTCCTGCTTTAGAGAATTGTAATTCCGCCACTTCCAGCTTGTCGCTTCTGTTCTCTTCCATCTCTTTCCTTACTGAAAACTTTACGGTAAGGGAAGATTTGGCTGCTACAATTAATCCAGATGCCACTTGACTGGGGACCTCCTTAATGCATACGTTTGTTACCCCACCAATTGAAAGAAATTAATATTGTCAGTTGAGGCTCCTGCTTCTGCAATGCCATATATATCAATATCATTACTCACTATAATATGTTTAAGTTCTGTAAACTTGTCATGAGTTAGCCCATCTGCATTGTAAAATAAAATCTTGAGTAGAGGTTTGCCGAGGATTTGAGAATGGCAGGGTTGCATGGCCATTTTCATTTAGTGGCCGGTTCATTCTGTCGCTATGAGTGTTTGGGCAGATGTTGTTTGGCGACAGGTGTCAGTTGTTTAGCGAAAACAGAGGACACCACGAGTAGGCGACTAACTTCATCCCCCATCTTTTAAAATGTAATCACATTCAAGCCCTAGCTTTTCTATGTGTTGAATATCACCCCACCGCTATTGTACGTTTGAGGCCATTCTCTTAGTAAAAAGCTTAGTAAAAATTCCAAGCTTGATGAACAATTTTGTCAATTAGAACATTCTCACACTACTGTAACAGGAAGTTACACTTTTGTAAACGGAAGTACCACTTTTTCCTAAAGGGATTTTTTACTATTTTGTGATTTCTATTAAAAAAAAAAACTAACGATTTTCTTTAAACTGATGCTGACATAAAAGATGCTTGTTTCGAGAAAAAATTCATTTTAGAGAGGTTCTGCGAGTGCGGATGCTAGGTTTTCCATTAAAGTGCACTTTTTCTTTACGCCATGACTTCGACTATTCAGCCACTCTGCGTTGCGCGGTCCAGTATAAAAGAACTAGGCTGCGCTTGCGATTGATGTTCATTCGATATCCAGAGAACAGGTGAGAACAATCTCGGACGCAAACAACTCCCCCCCACCCCAAAGTGTCATTTTAATAAGTGACATTTTATCTATTTAATATGAACAAGAATTTAGTGTGTTGTGAAAATCGATTTATCGGAAGAGCGACTTTGTTTTTGCCTACTTATAGTTTGGATGCTACCAATCCCGGAATGAGCAACATCCGGCGTATGCGGATAACATCGTCTTATCAGCGCATACAACAGGTGCCCTCTCTGGAGCAGTGCAGCAGCTTGAAGCGGAAGTAAAACAGTCAAGTTTTCGTATGAACAAGAATAATACTGACTATATGATCAAGAAACACAGTCCCAACGCACCTGCCGGAGTGGTCGCTGAGAGTTCGAGGATTTGTTTATTGTCAATGCTTCAAATATCTAGTAGCAGCTGTGACAACCCAGAACAAAGAAACTTCGGAAATAAAGGCCAGAATAGCGGCAGGCAATAGATATCTGTACGCTATACAAAACGTTCTGGGATTCAGGACGCTATATAGGAAGGCAAAACTTGCCATATATAAGACAATTATCAAACCAGTGGTAACCATGCCAGTGAAACATTCAAGACCATGACAAAAGAAAATGAAAGAGTGCTAGGGATATGGGAAAGAAAAGCATTCAGGAAGTATATGGTCCCATAAAGGAAGGTGATCAATGAAGGATAGCACAAATGCGAGACCGCAATAGTAAGACGAGGAAGACCTCATAACCTTCATTACAGGCTCAGGTGGTTGGGGCATGTGGAAAGGATAGACGCGGAGAGATTCCCCAGATATATGTTGTATGGAGAGGAGGAGCCAGAAGACAGCTTGAGGCGGATAGGTGATGTGAAGGAATATCTGAGACGGATCGGTGTTAGGAGATGCAGGGCAAGACCGAAGACAGGGATGGCTGGCGACGGATTGTAAAGGAGGCGTGGACGTATGTACATTTTCAGGGATTTGTAACTGGGTAATAACCGTACAAATAAATCACAAGTATATAAATTACAGTGACAGAAAATCGTGTGAGTGTTTCACACCTCTCTTACTCTTAGTAAGAGGAAATTATTTTAATCGTGTCAAATTTTCGATATCGAGTTTTTGCCAGAAATACATGTTTTGAGGTCCCCTGAGATCAAAAAAGTGGATTTTAGGAAATGGTGTGTGAGCGTATGTGAATAGTATAGCTCAAAAACGAAAAATCGCAGAAAGTTCAAACTTGATATTATGTTTAGCATCACCATGGGTTCCGACAGTAAGTTATCTGTCAGAATTCCTGACCCTGAAGTACCACTTTATTGAATTTTTTTTTTTTACTTTCTTTGCGATTTTCTGGAAAATAGCTCATACGATTTTCTCTAAGCTTATTACGTCAACTACACATACAATGAACCACAAATATTATTTGTAACATTCTCCAGGTAAGATCATTTTCGGGGAGGGAGAGGGTTATGTTTTCCTCAGAACTGCTATCTTAGTTAATCATACAATCTACCAAAAAAAAAAAAAAAAAAATTAATTAAAAATAAATAGATTGCCGAAATTCCGAGTTACAAGAAAATTAGTAAACAGTTTTTTCGCCATTTTCTCCGTAAAAACACCGGCGAATTTTATAAAATTTGGTATCCTAACTATAAAAGTTGTCAATTATAATTTTGTAAACTGCAGCAAGAGAAACAGAGATATTTTCCATGATAGCCTGCTACTTTTTGTGGTCATCGATCAGTTTCGGGCATTCGCCCATCATTAGGATATTTAGTCAAAATAGGGTGTAACAGAAAGTAACTCTGATCTTTCCAGTTCTGCCAATCCAACCACAACAACTGCAGTAGAGAAAGTTGTGTGAGAGTTTCACATCATATTCTTTTTTTTCAATGGCAGTAAGAAAAAATATCATGTATTTAATGAAAAATTGGGCATGTTTATATTCTATAGTTCGTGTTATACAGGCCAATACTCTTACAGTTTCAATATTTTTAAAATGTAAACATTGAACCTTAAAATCTACTGTTAAATTTCTCTTCCCAATCTCACTTTCCCCTACACCCTTTCACTCACCCTAACACTGCGGTGCGAAAGTATGCATATTTGTGTACATGCGCACGCCTTGCCCACATCAATCTCTTTAACTAAACACAAGCTATCCATCCATCCGTCCCAATCCATTCATTTGCGGGGATTTTCTCCCGTGCATTGGATTTTACCTATCTACAACGTTCAAATGTAAATGTTTAATTCATCACCGCTTATCACCGGCTAGAATTCGCGTTTGGTATTGAGTGTGGGAACTGTTTTATTTGGTAGGTTTTGGTAGGTTTTTGGTTTTAGCAACTACCAAAGCGTATATTGTTCCACCATCGCTCTTCTATCTGTTCAGCTTCTCCTAACCAGGCTCCTGGCGCTTAGGAATTAGCTCAGTTTGTTCTCAGCACAGAGCTTTACATTATGTATAAAATGAACTTTCAATAAATCCCTCTATAGAGAGAAACACTTTATTGTAAAAAAACAAATTTACAAAAGTGGAGCTGCTTAATTACATTAAGTTGCTAAAACACAGCATACTAATCAATCGTGAGACATTTTGGAGAATAATAAAGACATTTTTGTTATTAATATTATGTACAATGTACTTGTCCACGTTGAGATATACATGAGTAATAATTAGAATTAAAACAAATCAATCCACTCATTGTACATACTAACTGTAAATATTGTTACAGACTATAGCTAGCGTGTCCAACAAAATTCCCTCAACCAGAGGAGTCAGTTTGTTCGGTTCAATACCGATTTCGTCAAAAAATTGAGAAGTGTTTTTTGGGATTGCTCCTCTCGAGCCGAACCATAACCCTCGGACTTCAAAGTCCCTCTCTCCAAATCTCTCTCTATATTTCTCCCGGAAATATTTGATACACTTCTCGTATATCTTCTTCTTTTCCGCTGCTACATTGGCTGCTTGATCTTTGTCATTGCTTTCATAGCGAACTGTCGGATCTATAATATAGGCTCGCTTACTATTCTCCTCAAAGCAATTATGTCAGCGTATTGTGACGAGCCGTCGTCGTCTATTCCATACACCTCCTCAAAACAGGTGTACCGTTTCTCCTTCAACAGATCCATGATGGCATGCTTCACCCTATGATGACGCCTTGTCACCAGAAGCATGTTATGAGGACAGTTTCCCAGCACATGGGCTGCTGTTTCGTTCTCTCTACCGCATCTGCGGCAGACGGGTCCAACTTCTTCTACTGACTGGCCGATAACTCCAGGAACACCACGGAGCGGAGCGTAGTTAATGTTGAGCTTTAAAGCATTAACCCATTCAGATCCCGACAAGGTCTGCTTATCGCAGATGAAACGATTATATCTGGGATTATCCTTAAAGTGGCAGACCCCAATTCCCTGCACCACTACTGGACTCGAACCCGGGCACCTACGCGTTACCAGTCAAGCGCAATACCACTGAGCTAATCACTTCCTATGTATTTTGAATACGCCAAATTATCGAAATTGAGTTTTAAGCGGAAACGCATGCTTCAGGACCTCTGAATTCTGATGTGAAACACTCACACGACTTTCTCTTAATCTAATTATACAAATTAATCAAGACATTTTTTGTAAAATGGCAACATTACAATGTTTAGCTGGGCTGGCCATAAAAATGGTGGTGGCGATTTTACTTGTATACCTGAGCGGTTTTATGGGAAACGCTCAATGCCAAACCCAACAAAGTTTATGGAAATTGAATTTAAAAATAACTGAGAGACCCCCCCCCCAAGTACTTCTCTGAAATCAATTTCTTTCAGTAAAATATTTCAATAAAAGTGATACAAAGTGATATATGTGATAAAAGTGACTATGCAGCAGGGCATTCCAAGTTTAATGAAAATCCTGATAACTGTTTTCGAGAAAACTCCTAAAAAAGCTGTATTATTATTATTATATATGTGGTAAAACCACATATCATACTGAAATGGTACTTGAAAGGAGCAAAATTGTTGGAGCCATTTTAGGAAAAAACCATGGAAATCCGGAAAAAATAAAAACAGCCAGTAAATTCGCACTTTCGGTTGATGGATCTTGCCGGAAATCTTCTTGTTTGATGCGCGTTGGCAGTACCTAAACGGATTACCAAGTTTGAGAGCTTCTGCGACTTGAGATATTCTGTTAAAATACGTGTGTACACGTTTATGTATATGTGTGTACACACACACACACACACACACACACACATGAGAAAGTAAAAATATTGAAAAGTAATCAAGTAACAATATGAAAGTTAACTAACTATTTCTATCTATCTATATATATAAAAATATATTATATTATAATAATTATATTATATACTTTTCATTCATTTGTTTAAAATAAATAATTCCGAGAAAACTTATTTTAGGAAATTATGATGGAAATTAACTTTCTTTATTCCATTTCATCATTAAATACATTTTCTTTAGTTGTATATAATATTAAAGAAATTAAACATTTAATGAAAGTACTATTTTCGGAAAAACACTGTCAGCTTAGGGTGAAGTTAATTGCAATTAGAGAAAAACCTCTGATTGGTCCACTAGGGATTCTCTTTCTAGCAAAATCAAATATTTATGGTTAAATCCAGACGGGCAGATGAACTTATTTTTATATGTAAGAATAAAAAATAAATTGTTTTCCTTTAGTTTTGAACACATGAACAAGGAAAAGTCATGACAACCACATTCGGGTAAAGGAATTTTCAAAAACAAATTTATTTCCGTGGAGTGTATGAATTTCTTTGACTATTTGAGCAGTACTTCTTCCATAGCCCTCCCCCTACATAAACATACCCAATCTGACCAGACGCCAATAATGTTGTTTAAGTGGCGTGATTTTTTTTTTTTTTGGCCTATTCCCAAAACTTTGATGTAGGTCCATTGCAAACCGACCCTTTTTCATTTTACACCCTCCAGAATGCTGTTGCCTGAATATTGGATAAATAGTGGATGCCAAGTTTGTTTTTTTTTTGGTCCACAAAATTCTTACGCACACTATTACGCCCAATAATCCGATTTAAGAATAATTATAGGAAAAAATATGTCTTCAAACAACAGGATTAAAAAAATAAAACTCTCGCGTTTCAGCATTTAGTTTGGAATAATAGTTATTTATTTGGCAAGTGAGAGAAGTAGGACTTTTTACACACTCGAGTGCAGAGTTTGACCGCTGAGCGCAGCACGTTATTGGCAACTGGACGAGAGTTGTAAAAAAATACTTTGCCCACGTGTCGAATGGTATGTGTAGATTCTTTCTGCAACGTATTAAACTGGTTCTTCATTTGAATATAAAGAAAATGCGAAAAGTTGCAAATACTGAGAATATATATTAATTTAAGTCAAATATTCCCTCTCTTTCTATAACCTGTTCCGCTTGGTAAACCGCAGATCCGCTGTATCTAGGATTTGTTTTGTTCTTGTTTTCGCTTATTGTCGCTAAATGTCGGGCTAATTAATTAAAGTAAAGTTACACACACTAGTGAGAGAAAGTTGTGTGTAACTCACTAGTGTATGAAAATTGAACTTTCTTCACTAAATTTAATGAGATAATTGTGGCATTATTCATCTTTTGCACAGAGAAATATGATATGAATATAAAAAAGTTTGAAAAAATGTTTCACATATTGAGAATGTACTTTAAAGTCAAATACTCTCCATGTATAACTTGATTTCTTTAGTATAACCTTAAATCCGTTGTTATTTGGGATTTATTTGAAATATATTCTTGTTTATGCGTAGTATCGCTAGACGTCGAGCTAGTTAGAGTTGAATAATATTACTTTTCTTCACTTGTGCGGAAAGTGATGGTTACTTTTACTTTCATTATTTGTGTTTAAAATTATAACTTCACCCACTATTTTTTATTTAATAATTTTAACATTATTAAACGTTAGAGAAAAATAATTACTTTCAAATCATATGACAATTATTTCAAGAGAAATCAGGACTAAAGTTGTACTTTTACGCCCTACAATTTAAAAGTGATTTTCAATCTTTAGATATTAAAAGTAAAATATCCACAACCCAATTGGAAGCAATTGTGGTAGCGTCGCCATGGAGGAAATACAGCAAGCCCCAGCATGGTCGAGCTTACACGCCAAGTGGACCGACCCTACGATCGAACAGCGAGTTCCATGTCCGTTTACATGAAGTCGGGTGTCAATTTCTAGATCGGAGGACCATCAGGATTAACCTGAATAATGAAGATTGAATAAAAATTAGCGAAATAGTTATAACTGAAGATAAGTGGTCATAAAAAAGTGCTTAGTTCTGTAATGAAGAAACGCTATTAAAACTCAAGCTTATCAGCTTAAAGCGGTTACAAGAAACTGAAGCAGTAAAATACCCAAATAAGTGAGTACGGATGAGGTTAGCTGAAAACTAGTCGAAAGTTTTACGCACTGGCACAAGTAAAGGGTGCCCAATAGAATGGCAAAAATATTAAATGAAAGGTATTTATGAAATAATAATAAAATATCTGGCGTAATTACCTGATTTCAACCTTGTAGTAAGTGAAGAACTTGTTAGTAGTCATGTTCTAGAATTTAACCCCTCTTCACAGAAGGTGTTGCCAAGATTTTTGGTTAAAGTGCAACACTTAAATATATAAAGGTAGTACCTCGAAAGAGATAAGAAAATATAATAATAAATAATAGTAATTGATAAAGATAGAGAATAAGAGCTACATTACCCAATAAGTTGAATCTTTACCAGTACCAAGCTTGGTACTTGCGATTTGTAGTAATATGTGTTGCGAGGATAAATCAGCTGAAAACAGGTCTGAAGTATCCAAAAAGCCCAACTTGATAAAGTGACGATTCAGCAGAACAGAGACTAGAATAAACTTTAAAATTGTCTAAGTGCAAAAAGTGATGGTATTTTGAGCTGTAAGGCCAAGAAAAATGATATTTCCACTAACAAAAACGCACAAGTAACTGATAACGCCACGCACATCGGAGGCAAGATAAGATGGAATAATAAGTAATAATGGCGAGAAGCCAAAGTGTCGCTTCCCTTGGTGGATAGACAAAAGTGTTCGTACGCCAATGGACGAATTTGATTGGCTGAAGGTAAGACAAATGGTGGCTTATTTAGTGGCAAATAGTAGACAGATAGAGGCTTTGTAGCGTTTCAGCCGAAATAATAAAAATATTACATTAAAGAGCGATGAGGGATTATTATAAACCCGAAATTTAAATAATACAGGGTTAATAACCCACGAATTGAATAGCGAATTTATCGAATTGAATCCAAGTAATTTAAACTCACAGGGTTTTAAATACGCGACAGGAATTAAATTTTAAGTAAAAATTCACTTTTTAAATAAAATTTGTCAGTTTCGTAAAATTTTATTAACTGCTGAAGAGAAAGTCCGTCTCCATGTCAGAATTTTCTTTGTTTCGAAATCTCATAAAATTAATATTTTGATAATTAATTACTGAAGGAATAAAGGAGTCCTGGATATAACTTTATGTACTCTTATTCAGAGGACTTCTAGAGTAAGATATTAGCGTTGGCCGTTAGGTCCAGTTTTAAATAAACAACCGAGAAATTAATCCCGTCCTCCAGACGAATGTTTTGGCGGGAGAGGGTTTGTTTAAGTTTTGTTTCTCTAAAGTTTTATAGTACATACAACTAGAAACTTTATGTGATTTTACCTTATATAAGTGTATCTCCCTCTCTCAGGGCGCTCTGCTCACTGCGCTCTACTGGCTGTTCTGTGTGACCCATTGTAAGTGAGTAAGTTAGTGGAGAGGATTCTGTCTCATTATTGAGATTTACGACTTGTATTTTTTTATCTGTCTGTTAAATAAAACTTTTACACAAAATGACAACAGTATTATAATCTTTATATTTCTGTATAGGATTTTTTATATTTTTTATTTTAACTAATTAATTTTTCAACGGCATTAAATTTTAATTAGCTACATTGCGTATTCATTTTTTTTTTTATGTTTTTTTTTTATTTAATTTTTTTTTTAGAACAGCTGTAAAAAAAAAAAATCTGGAACATTGACTCTTACTTTTCTTAATAGGGTTACATAGTTTACGATGGACAAACTTTCTTTAAATTTTAAATTTGGTTCACTATTCCTGGTTGGGGGGACAAATGTCAACCTCAACCTATCAACCGTAGTAGGTAGAGAATGATTACAATTGTAGAGAGCGCCAATAATATTCAGCAAAGCCATCTTTCTATCTAAACACCAAGCATTCCACAGTTTAAAGAAAATCGTTGTAACAGTTTTCGAGAAAATTTCAAAAACCTATCTGTAAAATTGTACTTGTGATGAACCAATATTATTCCAATTTGGAATTCTATCAATGATTCTAATGTGTATTAATATTACACCTATAGATGGTGAAACCATACATTTTACTCAATTGGTACTTTAGAAGAAAGTGTGATGGATGCAAGAAATATAATAATATATTTAATTTGAAAAAAATCAAAATTATGAAAATATGTGACATTCCCTTGCAAAAGGACATTTCAGGTAGAAGACCACTATTGTCTTTTAGAGTTCATGAACTTCATAGCATTGTGTATCCGTTCTTCTCACAGGGGAAGATTGGAAATAACAATTAGAAGATATTTCTTCAATATAGTTTGTTGTAGACGCCGAAGTAGAACAGATGTTTTTTTGCTATCTTAGCATCAGTGCATATTAATAAGTTTATAATATCCTTGCAAATAATTTGTAGTTATTATTTTAATAGAATATATTTATTGTTAGCAGTGGTGACTACTTTCTTATTTCTGATACTTCACTCTCTTAAACATATATACATACAAGCCCTTTTACTAAACCACTCGTGCTAAACAAGCTACTACAAACAAACAACTCAACACATCAAAAGCATAACGCTACTGCTCCCCCCTGACCCTCACTTTTATCTGAAATATTTTTCTAGGAATGTTACAATTGGCCGAATTAGTTGATATTAATTCTCATATATAACTGGTGTACATTTAAATCCTATTTAATTTCTATTGATAAATTGGAGATTTTGACCATTCAAAGTAGCTCACAATTAGTACGTATTAAAAATGATTTGAGTGAATCTTTCAAAAATTCTTTAATATGTAAGGAAGGGCATTGAGATTGTAATGAATTCTTCATTTAATTTGCACTTCCGTTTTTGTAGTTCGTTGACATTTGGAGAATAATATTTATTAAATAATAGATCTCATATAAATAAGATCAGAGGATTTTTGAACAACTGAGATTATTTAACAAAAGATACCCTTCATTATACCTGAACCTTAAAAAGTATAAATTCTTTCTGGACAGTTTATCACTTTCTGCGTTAAATATAGTTTATAGTATCAGTAAATAGTAGATCACTTTCTGCGTTAAATCATAAAGTAATATCTATCACTTTCTTTTTTATTATAACAAGTTTAATAAACTTGGAGATAAATATTTAGCGAAATATATTGAATTTTCTCCAAAATCTAATGAAGAATCAATGGAAACTTTATTATATAATAGTGACGTTAGTAAAATTAATGACATATATTTATATCTCTTAAAGAGTCTGGAAATGAGATCAATAAATTGTTTAAATAATTGAAACCGGCATTTTGTAAATTTAAGCTTTTTAACTTGAATGTAATTACTTGTAACATGGAAATGAAAAAGAAAGTTTATAGTTTTAGATTATTAGTTAATTATTTCTATATATGACAGATATCAATGGCGATCATTATTTGCAGAATGATTATTAATGGCTAATTAGAAGTTTATATTTTAGTTATGTTTATTCCTTTTGTTTATGAAAATAGGTTGATCTTTTTATTTTGCTTAAATTTTTAAATGTTTCATAGCTTTTAAGTGAACTGTTTACTTTTTACTTTTTTATTATTTCTATCTTATGTTATGTTCCTTTAGCTTTTGTACGTTTATATTTATTGTTTGTAATGATTAGTATACACAGACCCTTTGTATAAGATGCTATCTTGAAACAAATAAATAAATAATAATAATAAATATTTTGCTAGGGAAATTTTCTTTTTAGAGTTTTGCGATGGTGGAGGGGGGAAGCACTAATGTTAAGCTACTTTCTTGAATTTTCTGGAAAACGGCTATACAGATTTTCTTTAAATTTAGAATGTAAATACATACAAATAAAACGTATCACTTTTATTGGAAAGATTTGTCTAAAAAAATTTCTGAGTCATTTATGGACATAACATTTCACAATATTGTGTTTTGGGCTCGTGTCTTTTACACTAGATGGAATATACACTGCATTCAAGTAACTGCCATGAGTACTAACCAACATGTACCCCCACCACTTTTATGCATATACGTATGTTGGAACTATACACAAATTTACAGAAAATTTCTCAATTTTACAAATTGAATTGACTGCATCAAGAGATGACATCAATGAAGAAAATACGCAAATAACAAAATCGAAATAAATAAATTCGCAAATCTAGAAAATTAGAGAGAGAGAAAGACATAAAAAATTGACAGAATCATCCACTAGTTTAGGCCTGACTAGAGTGGGAGAATCTGTATGAATTCCAGGAGTATTGCGGCAGTTCATACAGCAGTCACAACACGTCAACAACCATTCTCTTTCTCACTCTCAATCTCTCACTACCATTTTATATATTACGTCTACAGTTCAGGCAGTTTGTGTTACCTTTCTATTATACAATGTTCAGCTTTATTTCCAGATCTTTTATCTAACAAACACTATTTCTCACCTTCTCAAACCCATTATATATAAATAGCAATCCGCAAAGTATATTAGGTTTCTTTTTTTTTTTTTGTTTCGTGTTGCGTATTGCGCAGATGATTCCGGAAGTGTCAGGATGTGGAGGAGAGAAAGAAGAGGAGAAGGAAGAGAAAGAAACCTCCTCCATTAAATTTTAAAGCTGGTTTTTACTATTTTTCTTTTTTACTTCGAATATACGGAATATATACATAGCTTTGTCTCTGCCATTATATATATATATATATATATATATGCCACTTTACTTCAGGGACCAAGTGAGTAAATGGAGCAAAAGGTTTTCCAACCAACTAGGTGGTGGGGAGAATATAGGGCAGTTTCCTTCTTTCCACACACTTCTCCTTGCCCCCCTCCCAATAAACATTCTCTTCCTACAGAGTAACAAAATAAAAGGAGGATATAACTTGGGCTGCGGGGAGGTTAAATCTATTTTTTTTTTTTTTTTACCCACTCCTTTTCTTTTTTTATTTTATTTTAAACTGGATTCTTTCTTATTCCACTGAGTCTGTCTGTCTGTCTGTCGGTTTGTATGCATGTATATATATTTATGTATGTATGTATGCATGTAAGTAACCCAAACCTACCAAGCCGTTCCCCAACCAATTCTCTCCCTCCCTCTCTTACAAAAAAATTCTGTATGCCAGTTTTCCCTACGCAATTTTCCTTTTATTTTTTTTTTATTCTTCTGAATTTTTATTTGTACAAAAAGCATATTATAGACGCTTTTCTTTTTATTTTCTTTTGTTTTCTCCACAGTTCTCCTCTCTTGTTTCTTTGGTTGTTTTTTTTTCTCTCCCTCTCTTATTTTATTCAATTATGAATCACTCATGTGAATATGTTTAACTTTTTCGCTTTATCCTTTCTTTTTCTCTTTTCGTGAATAGAAAATTATAAAAAAGGATGTTTCATAATCATGATTTCCCCCACCCACCCACTTAACCTTATAAATTGTTAAAAACAACAATTTTTCCTTCACTTTACTTTGTAAAATTTTATTTCCTCAGATCTCAGGTTATCCTAGGATATAAGCTTTATGGAGCCCCCACGATACGAAAAAAAATCACAATTGTTAAATGGTAATTTTTTTTTATATTGATTAAACTTAAAAATTTTATTCAACATTTAGCTGCACTTAAATTTAGTGGCAAATTCCAGTGTGATCGAGGTCTGAGACAAGGGGACACGATAGCCTGCACTCTGTTTAACCTAGCTGTGGAAAATGCTGTTAGAAATGCCAGAATACAAACAACAGGCAATATATACAAAAAGCCTGCAAATATTAGCCTACGCTGATGATGTATGTATCATTGGAAGATCCTTCGAGGCTATGACAGACGCATTCACCTCGCTAGACGCAGCAGCAATGAAGATGGGACTTGAGGACAATCAAGAAAAGACGAAGTACATGACTACCGATAACCGTGGGATTGGCCCAACCATTCAAGTCGGTAGGTACCACTTTGAAAAAGTAAAAGCGTTTAAATATTTAGGATCAGTGGTAACGGCAGATATTGACATACATCAGGAGATAACGCAGAGGCTGATAGCAGCGAATAAATGCTATTATGGACTCCTGAACTATATGAAGAGCCGTTTGCTACCGCGATCTACAAAGCTGCTTCTTTACAAAGTTCTCATACGACCTGTCCTGACATATGGGACAGAAACATGGTCAATGACTATTAGTTTTCGAGAGAAAAGTACTCCGGAAGATATATGGACCTGTCAAAGAGAACAATGAGTGGAGAATAAGGCACAACCATGAACTGGCCAACCTATACAAAGAGCCGGATGTGGTAAAATATATTCGCTTAGCAAGACTGAGATTGGCGGGCCATGTTTTACGGATGGATGAGACCTCACCCTCAAAGAAGCTCTTTAGTGTAGAACCAGCCGGTAAAAGGAAAGTGGAAGACCAAAATTGAGATGGTTGGATGGTGTGAGTGGCGACGCCAGATCCCTGGATATCAGGAATTTGTGGGCGGTCGCCCGGAATAGAGAGGAGTGGAGGGCGATTCTTGAGCCAGCCAGGATCCAGTAATGGATTGTTGAGCTTGGGATGATGATGATGATGATAAATTTAGTGGCGCCTGGTGGTGGGAGGGTGAGATAGAAAATATTCTACACCAGAAGAAATACAAGACAACATTCAAATGCCATTAACACTTGGAATCAAACGTCACAAGTTTTCTTAGAAAAGTCTAAAATACAATTTTTTCCAAACAGTATTTTAAATGAAAATGATAGTTTTATATGTATAAGAGCATGGAGCCATTTTTGATAATATTCCCCATTTAATAAAAAGAAAACTATGTAATGATGCACTCACTCTAAAGATTAACCCATTTTCTTCAAATATGGAATTCTAACAATAGTTTCTAATATATCTTAATATTATATAATTATATAGCAGAAACTATAAATTTTGTGGAAATGACATTTTGCAGTAAAGATCAAATTCCTCCAGAATCCTAAAAAAAAAAAAAAAAAAAAAAAAAAAAAATCAATTTAAATAATTAAAAATGGTAAAATAATTTAATTAAAAGTGATAGAAATGTATGTAAGTGGAACTATATTAAGTTATTATTCAATAAAACCTACACCTTATTACAAAAGCTATTTAGGTACCTTAAATTGTTTATCAAATTTGAATTTCTTACTTTTTTTTTTTGGTATTTGAGATATTTGACGCAGTTATTGGATTTGGTTTGTTTGATGTGTTGTGGCGATAATTCTAATAAAGCTAAGCTTCCAGTAACATCTTAGGTGACGTATAGATGGACGTCTTTATGTCTGTGTGTCCATCATAAAAGCTAATTGCAGGCTACTGTTGCTTGTTGAATCTTTCTTAAAAACTCGTTTTATTGTTGAAGATGGACACAAGCACCGTGTTAGATATTTATTTATTTTTTTTTTTTATAAAAATTCTGCTAACCAGAGGAAAAGCTTGGTACTTTTTCATTTCGCAGTCAATCTCGACCGGTTCATGAGCAATGCTTTGTATTCCAACATGTCATCAGATTTCCAGATTAGTCGCATGCATAGCTCAGAAAATTCATTTCTAAGATTTCTATCCTCTAAGAGTTGTTATTTTATATGAAAGCGTAGAATGAATTAGGTCAAGCTTTCCAGGACTAACTGCCTGACGTAACATGCCAATGACTGATCTTCACCAAAAATAAAAATCAAATATTAACAAAAAAAGGTCAAGGCCTAATAATAGGGGATTTTTATTCGAGGGAGAATTTTGTGGTCAGTAGTTTGCACCGTTTAGTTGTGATATTCGCTACCAGTTCGCTCGTACCATGGGCGAAATTTGCATAGTTGGGCTGGAATATTTAACACGAATACAATACATTCTTTACAGCTATAATAAGTATCGAAAAGATTGATCTGAAATTCAAATTCCAACAGACAGACAAACCTACTATTTTAAATATTTTTCTAACGCATAATCTTTTATCAATTTTAATATTTATAATTATTATTATTCGTAACGGATATAAAGTAACCTAAGGTAAAGTATTTTTATTTTTAACTAAAAAGAAACAAAAATCTAATTAGTAAGAAGAAGTTTAAGATATGCTAAGCATCTAAATTTATAAAAGAAAGAAGTTTGCATATTCTTTGGTATTACTTTGGAGCAAAGAGGTATTTTTTCTTTTTTCATTAAAGTGAGAGAACAGTCATTCACGTAAATAAAGTTCTTAATTTGAAAGCCTACTTAAATTTTTTTTTAAAGGGTGTGGCGAGTGGGCGCTGTTAGGAAACTTGTTAATATTTAAGTCTTTTATAAAAAAAAGTATGTATATATCGTCAGTTTTCAAGCAAACTATATTGCTTTAAACAAGTTTTTTTTGGGGAGGCAAAATAAAGAAATATTTATTTTCGTTATGTTGCCCATCCTGGAAGTATAGCGAAAGTTCAACCGGAAGTATAACTTTGATAAATTTTTTTTTGTTTACAATTTCCACGAAATTGGCTCCAACGATTTTCTTTAAATATGGTAATCAACTAAACATACCTATAAAGGGTTACTACTTTTATTTGAAACATTTAAATACACAATTCTATCATCTAAATAATATTAATTAGAATTTAATATGTTGTTGAAATTCCGTGTTTTTAAGAAAATTAGATGACCGGAAGTGTGTTTTTACTGAAAAGTATTTTTCAGTTTTCTGCAATTTTCTCTAAAACGGTTCCAAGGATTTTCTTGAAACGAATTATATATATTGCACATATAAAGGGCTACAACTTTTATTTGAAACACTATTCCGGGTAAATTATTTAAGGGTGTTTTTGGTGGAGTAGTGGGGTTATTTTTTTCCTCTAATGTATTATCACAGTTGATTATATAATTCTACCATCTATACAAAATTAATTAGAAATAAATAGACAGCCGAAATTCTGAGTTTCAAGAAAATTAGTAAACCGGAAGTGTGTTTACACTAACAGTTTTTTTTTTTCAGTTTGTGCGATTTTTTTCTTAAAAACATCGACGAATTCCATTAAATTTAGTATACTAACTATTAAATTTGTCAATTACAATTTTGTAAACAGTAGTTAGAGAAAGTTGTGTGAGCGTTTCATACCAGATATTTTTTTTTTTTTCAGTTTTCGCTATTTCTCCAAATTATCAATTATTATTATTATATTATAAGTTTTGTATATAATTATTATTATTATTAGATATACTATCAAGCTATATTAGAAGCATTACTAGAATTCCAAATTTGAAGAAAAATCGGATAACCGGCAGTGTAAAACTTGAACCTGCTAAATAGCACGCAGTATATTATAAAGGTTTCACTTTTATTTAAAAACATGTTTCCGGAAAAATTGACTTTTTTTTTCTTTTTTTTTAGAGCAATATTTATGCCAACACTTCAAACACTTTGTTTGGGTTTTGTTCAATATTATTGGCGGCTATGTTTTAGACTATAATGTAATCACATTCAAGTGATTACCTGCAATCGATGCTCTCACCAATATATGCCACCCCCACCATATTTATATTTATGATTAGGACAACTTTAGGGAAATTTTTTTTAGAGAGAGTAGTGTGAGATTTTCATATCAATTTTTCGTAAATGCCGCATTTTTTCGAGGAGTAAATAGATAATACATATATAGTTAATTAAACTACTATTATCTTCATAGATTTCTTTTATATTAAATAAAAATAAACTAATTTTTTCTATCTTGATATCAACTTTCTAATATTCATCGGTGTTATTTTTTTTTTTTAACGGAAAAATTTATCAAAGATGTTGTGACAGGAAGCTTAATAAATGAAGTTAAAAACAAATTATTTAAAAAATATTGACATGAACGCTCTTTCCGTTTAAAATATCAATTTTTAATTGAATGAATTTTCCTTTTGAACGTTATAATAAAGGAATTTCTTCATCAGATTTTTTGTTTTTTTTTTTATCATCCAATAGAATTTCGTTTAATTTAGGAATTTTTCTTAAAAAAAAAAAAAAAAAAAATCTATTCTTAAACACTGACACTAACTTCCCATAACTGTAGTTTACAAAATGGTTAACTGACAAATTTTATAGTTAGTGTATACCAAATTCAATGATATTTTTCGGTGTTTTTATGGAGAATATCGCACAAATTGGAAAAAAACTGTTGAACAAAAACGCATTTATGGATTACTAATTTTCTAGAATATCTAATCAACTATGATAGCACTTTAGAGGAAAACATAACCCCACCACACCTCAACCCCACTCCCAAATGACTTTACCAAGAGAAATGATTCAAAAGTTGTAGCTCTTTATACGTATGTGTAGTTCACATTCCTAGTTTAAAGAAAATCATTGGAGCTGTTTTAGTGAAAATAGCAGAAAACTGAAAAATACTTTTCATGAAAAATGCATTTCCGATCATCCGATTTTCTTGAAACATGGAATTTCAACAACATATTTAATTCTAATTAATATTATAAGCCTAATAAAGATAATAGAATTGTGTAGTAAACTGAAATAGCACTGCTCTCTCTGAGTAGGGTAAGACTGTGTACTTTAGTAGACGTATTGACTACAATTGACATATGGGTAACCAGTCATCATTTGCATAAAACGGGGAGAATATGTCAGAATCGTGATGATAGAATTAGAGAAACGGTGTATCACTATTTATGTCAGTGTCTCCGTTTAGCTGGTACTAGGTTTCGTACATTTGGGATGGCCTCACTTTCATGGAAAAGTCAGGGAGTGTTGGAGTAAAAGGATACCTAAGATATTGCCGACAGACAGGTAAACAACTGGGGGGAGGTTAATTAATGGGTTGATTTGGGAGGAAATTCGAGCGATAAAAGCCATATTGGGTTTAGACACCCTGCGGGTTAATAATAATAATGGTAAATTGAAATAGCACTTTAGAGGAAAACCTAACCGCACCCCTCCCCCAAAAGTACTCTTAAATGGATTTTCCCGGAGATATGTTTCAAATAAAAGTTGTAGCTTTTTGATATATGAAGTTTAAAGTATAAAGTAAAGTTAAATAAAGTTTAAAGTATTTAAATTATTGCTGTTTGTTCAGAATAACACATGCATGAACATGGTATGTTATTTATTTTTGGAACAATATCTTTTCTTTTTTATTTTCCTACAAAATAGACAGGTGTCCTTCCAAACATTTTTCCAATTAAAAGAAAATTGGATTTAAGAGAAAGTGAAAAAAAAAAATTATTAAATAATGGTCTGGATGTCTGTTCTTTTACTGATAGGCTGAAAATATTAATTGAAATAGATAATACATACATATATATATTCGGCATATATATTTTGAATAGAATATATATTTTATTTTGTACATATATAGATTATTTAGTGTGAGTTTTAATTTACTTGTAAAGCTTTGTTATTAAGTCGGATTTTGTTGTATAAAATTGAAACAGTTATTCACAGAATTGCCAATGTAATACAACTTCATATTGGTTGGGCTTCATTTTTACTATTCATTGTTTAATATTTGAAATAACTGGCGGTTTTCATCAGTACAATCCCAAATATTTTTATAGTTTTATATTGTTTATTATATTATAACAATATTGTTATATTTACAAAATTATTGCTAATTAACAGTCCATCAGCAAAGAGAGAGAGAGAGAGAGAAAACAAATTATCACATTCTTTTTGTTAAGATCCATTCATGAGTTGTGGACCGTATACCGACTTGCGCCATGTTAAAGCGCTTGCTTATTGCCTAAGACAAAGTTAATGATTTCCGTTTTAATTTATATTAATTAATTATTTTGCTAATGGAACACACTACAATCCACATCACCTATAATCTAACTACATATAGTATATATAACAAAAATAATATTATTTAATAACACATATGGAAAATACTTACTATCCATTAAAGTAACAGTAAGATGCCATTGCTGACCGGAAAGCTAGCGTTCCCGGCAATCCAGATCGTTAGAGAAAAATAATTTCCCTGCAAAAGTATTCCAAAAAAATAGGTGATGTGTTTATACGCAAAATGTAAAGTGAAATCATTGGACCCATTTTTTCCTTTGAAAATTACCCTAAAACTGGAAAAATATTTTCAGCCAAATTGCATTTCCGGTTGAGCGTCCAATTTTCGAACTAAATCTTATTTTTGGATGCAGTAGTAATACTTGAAATTTATAAGATTATCAATTTGAAGTGGAATCTCAAAATTGAACTTGGGTTTTTATTTTTTTTTTTTTCTTAAACACAGGAGCTCAAAACATGCATTTCCGGTTTCAATTCAATTTAGAAACTTTTACACGATCATTGGTATCATGTAATGATCATTGGATCATTGGTTCTCTAAACCAGCGATTGAAAGTAAAAATTAACAGTAGGTATATTAATGTAATGATTTATTTCATCAAATTATATACAAACTTATTTACAAAATATAGAGAGCAGCTAGTAAAATAGCTTTATTCTCCACTAAATGGCGACAGACAGCAGACATAACTTGTTACATTATTGAGGGAAAAAACGTACACAAAACCTCTACCCTAAAGCACATGTTATATTTATATATACAGTTTAAATTACAAACATAGTGTATCTACTAATCTTTTGTGCTTATATTGTTTACTATCATAGTTTCCTATATTGATACAAAGGTGATTTTCAGAGTTAGCTGTGGATTCAAAGAACTTTCTACAGATTTTACTGGTATATTTTTCTATTGTTTCTATTGCAGTTATGGAGTGTAAATCTGTTATACGTGTGTGTCTAGGTGAGTTTGTGGCGAGTTTTAGGAATTTGTTTTGTATTATTTGTAGAGCGTTTATATTGCTATTGCAAGTGATTCTCCAGGATGGGAAAGCGTAAAGTAGCATGGGCTTCACGACCATCTTGTAAATCAGTAGCTTATTTTTAGGAGAGAGTTTGGAAACTCTACTAAACAAGGGAAAGAATTTTTTAATTGCCATTTTACCTTTATTCAGTCTATCTGTAACATGTTCACTAAATGTGAGCTTTTTATCCAGCAATACTCCCAGATATTTAACACAAGGAGACCAAGGAATTTCCCCTTCTTCAGTAATGATATTTTTAATTAAAACTGGCCTTCTTTTTGTAAACAGGATTGCTTCAGTTTTGCTATTATTTACTTTAATTTTCCATTTATTGCAGAAGGTATGTATCTTTTTAATAGCATTTGATAGCCTATTTGCAATCGTATCTATTCTCCACGAGGAAGTATAGAGGGCTATATCATCTGCATATAGAGCCAAGTGCACATCTGCTGTGCAGGGAAGAAAATTAAAATAAACATTAAACAAAACTGGTCCAAGGATTGATCCTTGGGGAACTCCAGCCTTAATGCTTCTTGAGGAGGAAAGTTCTGAGCCCGAGCAAACTCGAAATTTTCTATTATTTAGGTACGAGTGAATGATTTTTATAATATATTTAGGAAAATGGTAATTAATTAGGCGGAATATTATCCCCTCATGCCAGACAGTATCGAAGGCCTTTTCTATATCCATGAGGATTAAGCCAGTATGCTTTTTTTCATTAAATTTAATTGTAGTATAATCTACTATCCTAGCCAATTGTGAAACGGTAGAAACGCCTGCCCTGAACCCGAACTGTGTTATATGTATCTAATGAATCATTAGTGAACTGATCTATATGAATCATTATGTTATATGTATCTAAATGATTGTTTATTCTAATTAATATTATTTTCTCTAGAACTTTATTGACGGAACTTAATAGACTTATGGGTCTGTAGCTTTTGGGGTCAGATGGAGGTTTACCGGGTTTACGGATATATATTAATTTTGAGGTTTTCCAGATATTGGGGTAAATGCCGGATATTATTATATTGTTAAAAAGATAAGTCATATATACTATTGCTTTTCTTGGTAGTTTTTTCAATATAATATTTTGTATGTTATCTAATCCGGGAGCTTTTTTATTTTTGCGGGATTTTATAATAAGGGTCACTTCCTTTGGCGAAGTTAGTTTACATTCGTTGGCCGAATATTTACAGTTTGAAATGAATTGTTTCACAGTTTTATGTACATGATTAGTATGATTAGTCGTTCCCATATGTAAATTTTGTCTATGTAGAGACTCAAAATGTTCCGCCATTAAGTTGGCTTTTCCTTGGTTGGAATAATAAACTTTATTATCTTTTGTTAGTGGAGGATCATTATCAGTAGTGTCAGTTTTAAAATATCAAACAGTTTTCCAAAAATTAGCGATATTGGGCTGTAAGTTTTCTAAGAAGCTCGTCCATTTTTTATTTCTCCATTTCTGTATATTTAAATGAATTATCTTTTGCAGTTTATAGCAAAATTTTTTCAACATATTATTACCGACTTTTTGGTATAGACGTTTAATTTTATTTTTGAAGGCAATTAAGTTCTTTACATAAACAGGAAGATCTTTTGTATAAGACAGGGAACGCATGGGGATAGCAACATTAGCCGCATTCTCTATTAGTTGTATAAAATTAGCACTTTCTTCATCTATTTTATTTATATTTACTGGATTACTATTTAACTCAATATTGTTATTCAAAATTTCTCTAAATTTGCGCCAGTTAGCGTTTTTTAAGTCTCTAACCAGCGTAGGATTATTATTCTGATAGTTTAAACTTAATGTGAATGTGATTGGATTATGATTCGAACTCAATAAGGAGTGAGAGATAGGCACAGAAAGATTAATTATATTTTTGCTTAATACTAAATCTATTATACTAGGCGTTC
This sequence comes from Triatoma infestans, assembly GCA_011037195.1. NCBI lineage: Eukaryota > Metazoa > Arthropoda > Insecta > Hemiptera > Reduviidae > Triatoma > Triatoma infestans. Next base: position 31,546 of record JAAEAF010001663.1, on the reverse strand, counting down.
TACCAGCTGGAGGAAAAAAAGTGGGTAAATCAGGAGAGTTAATAGTTATATTATTATTTGTGGATAAATTTAAAAGCGATTCTCCGGCAATATTATTGTTTTTGCAACGCCATGCTACATGTTTAGTATTAAAGTCCCCCATTAATATTACTCTTTTATGTAAACTGAACAATTTCATTATTTCTTTCCCATCAAATCTCTTGTTTGGTAGCCGGTAACAGGAAATAATGTACAGTGAGTATTTGTCAAAGTATACTTCTATCCCAACAGCTTCTATGTTGTTTAATTCTGGAATGTGTATTTGTGTGTGCTTTATATTTGTTTTTATGAGTATCGCAACTCCACCACCATGCCTGTTACGATCTTTTCTATAAACTACGTAATTAGAAATTTTTAGTTTCAAGTTATGATTAAGTTTTGTTTCATTTATTGCACATATGTCAATGTTTAAAGACTGTAAAGTATGTGTCAACTCTGAAATCTTGTCTTTTATTGAATTTGCATTCCACTCCATTAATTTCAAAGTGTTTTTAAACATTAGTCTAACAGTGAGAAAATTGACTCAGCAATAATGACTATTTTTGAAATAGGGTCTGTCGCCATTTTCAGTTGAAATGCTATAGATTTCAGTTTATTTACAATATTTTTGAAATTAAAAATTGATTTAATATCTTTGAAAAAAGAACTAAGAGAGAATTCTTCTTCCTTTTCATCAACAGCTAACTGTTTCGAACTCCCACGAGAGGGTCCCCATATTGGAAGTGCTTCATTTACCGTTGCAGATTTGTTGTGAGGTGGAAACTGTGCCCTGTTTAGCTCAAAGGCTCCTGGTCTTTTATTCTTGTTTATTCCATTCATACGAGATTGCCTAGAGCTTTTCTTGTCAATAATAATTTGAAACACTGGACAAGTGTCATCAGACGCTCTATGTTTTCCACCGCAGTTTATACATTTCCTATTTTCTTCATCCTCTTTTGAGTTGCATTGATCTGTTGTATGATTCTTCGCACATAATTCACACTTGGGGGCTTTATGACAGTTGACAGCAATGTGGCCATAACTCTGACATCGAAAACATCTTACAACTATATTCCTAGACCTATATTTCTGCCACTGGACTCTACAATAATCAATTGTTCTTATTTGATATATCTCCTTTAGAGAAGAGTCCTTATTGAAAGTTGCAGCATATACAGGTAGTGGAATGTTGTGTTCATTTTCTTTCTTAAAAAATTGTTCAACTTTGTGAACTTCATGCCCTTGAACATTTAAGTCTTCCTTAATTTCTTCCGTAGTTATAGCGGATGGCAAATATACTATTAGCTTACGTCCAATTTCATTTTTTGGGAGTATAGGTATGATATTCTATACCTGCCTTCGTAATATATTCCTGAAAGAAATCATAGTCGGCTTTATTTTGTGTATATACTAATACACGATCACTTTTCAACTTAAATTCTATCTCGCCTGTTAGTTTTGATCTAATTATCTCCATTGCTTTTGTATGATTCTTAAATTGAGAGTACATCACAAGTGGAGGCATACTAAATTTATTTTTTTGTATAACTACATTCTTATCATTCATAGCTGCCTGCGAATTTGTAGGAGCTATATCAAGGTCAAAGTCGTCCTCTAGATTAGACAATATCTGATATTTATTCGTCACACTTAATTCATTTTTAACCGTTCGCGGACTTGTTACCGCTCTACGTTTTCTGGGATTACCCAGGACTTCAACAAAATCGTTTTCCTCATTAATCATGTTAGTATTATTGATACCAGTACTCCTATCAGTATCACTTCGTTTAAGATCAGTGTTAGTAAGTTCACCAGTGTTATTATTTACAGAAACGTTATTTTCTTGCAGAGCTGATAGGTATTGTGAAGGAGATATACCCCCACCACCACTAGTTAATCGCTCAATGCAGAGATTAAGTTTCTGGTCGTTTACTTTTTCTATTTTTAATGGCTTCTTATTAATCCTAAATTTCACAATTTTAATGTTCACACACTATCAAGTTGTAGGTTATGTAACTAATTTACGAGTAAATTAATTGTAATGTTAAATATGTAAAATAATAATAACTCTATTAGACGTGTCCAATTTCATTAAATATTTCTAGTTAAGTCTAATTCTTTTCAGTAAAACTAAAATTAATTTAAAAAGAAAAAGCTTACTTTTTCTTGGAGTTCAAGGAAAATTAAAGTTTTACTATTTCACGGCACTATTACATCACATTTAGTAACTAAGCATAATTATTATTTTTCAATACATATTACACGTAATTCTCACAAAAAGCTTAGAAAAACATTAAATTTAAATCACCAAAAAATTTAGCGTATTGTTTACACTTTTGCTAACAGCTGGTGTAACAGTAGGTTATTATTAGATCAGTATACGGGAAAGCGATAGTTTCCAAGAGATAAACATTTTCTTCTATTTCATCAAACAAGGAATACAAAAAGAAAAGAAAACACACAAGGCGAAATAAATATATCACGGCGCACAAAACTCAAACCTTCTCGGAGACGTCCTCGTTGTTGAGCACGTGCAAAAGTGGAGGCAACTTGTTCAAGCTTTTTTCCGCGCCCGCCTTGCCTGCCTGCCTGCCAAGCACAGCCTCCTCTATATACACAGAAGGTCACTGCCTTCTTTACCGAAAATTTATTATTGATTGGGGTGGAGGACCGCCAAAGAAGAACGTGAATATATATATATATATATATATATATATATTTACTATCTGTATTGAACAGGTGCGAAGAGATGACTTTATTATGTGCGCATAATAAATCAATAACCTATTCTGCTCACACTTCTCGCATTATTTTATTTTTTTCTATTTGAAGCACATATATTTACTTTCACTGAAACAGCTGAAAGAAAAAATTTGCTACACTGTCAAATTTATGAGACTGAGTTTTCATTGGAAATCATGTTTTGAGGGTGGCTGAAAATCTGGTGTGAAATATTCGTACGATTTTCTCTTACTCGCAATTAATAAGTACAATTTAATCAGGATTTTTTTTTTTTTTATTGTAACGTAACATTGGGCAACGTTGGGCTGGCCATGAAAATGGTGGTGAATATTTTAATTGTCTACCTGTGCGGCGTTGCATGGAACGCTTGTGTCAAAACTAAGTAAGCTTGTGCAGATTGAATATGTAATTTTTTGTCTACAAATTAATTCAAACACTCACCTTTATGGGTTTATAATATTTATTTGTATCAGTTGTTACATAACTTTGTTCTTATTCTTTTTTTTATTGTAATAAAATTTTTTAATTTGTTACTGTCATTTTATTCATAATACAGTATCAAATCAGGAATCTGCGTTAAATGTTTATGTGAATCTGCACCACGTGTCTCCTCACATAGATAATTTTATATATGTTGGTTTTAGAGTTTATTTTTTGTTAATTTTTATAATTTCAGGCCTGTATGAGAGAATCATTTTTTTTATTAAATATTATAGTTAAATAAATATGTAGTAATAAGTGATACTCACTGTAAAAAAGAGTTATCCCTAGCTATAGGCAGTATGGTGGGTAACTGATTTAAAAACGGATATATTGACGAGTGTTAATTCATTATTTGAAGTGAGAGAAAAAAAAGAAATTATCATTTCAATTTGGCAGTGTATTTATTAGTTCTTTTTCATTTGGTTGATTATTAATTATTTATAATTTTTAAAAATATTATTTTGTTCCAAACAATTTTTATATATATATATATTCTATATTATATATATATATATATTTGAATTAGGTGAGCATTGAGCTGGATATAGTTGGCGTTCGTATCAGCTTGACTGTAAGGGTATAAGAGTGCAGGTTGCAATTTTATACTAAATACGCCCAATTTTATAGAAAATTACATATAAAAAATAGAAACAGCCAATAAACCAAACAACTTTCAACATAATTTAATATTAAACTAACTGATAGACCCCCCCTCCAATACCCCTCCAAAACCAATATTTCAGAAAAATATTTCAAATAAAAGTGATACGTTTTTATCTGTGCAGCAAGCATTCAAAATTTAAAGAAAATCCTTGTAGCCGATTTTGAGAAAATTTCAAAAAACTAAAAAGAAATCTATTTTGTAAAATCAGGTGTCCGTCCGGTAAACAGATTTTCTTGAAATTTGGAATTTCATCAATCCTTCTAAAGTGTATTAATGTTACATATATGGCGAAAACCATATATTATAATGAAGTGAAACTTTAGAGGAAAGCATGACGCTATTATTCCCCGTAAACCCCCAAAATATCAATGTGTCTAGGAAAATGGTGCAAATATAAGTGATAGTAAATACTCATTGTATTTATGTGCGTGGGTAGTGTACGAAGTTTAAGGAAAATCGTTGGAGAAAATCTCGGAAAACAGAAAAAAAACTATACAGTAAAGTCGCACTTGTGGTTGATGAATATTGGCCAAAATCTTCGTCTCTGAAGCTGTTGTAGCGGCTAAATGGAATATCAAGTTTGAGCGTCCTGCGACTTTTCGTTTTTTTGCTATATTCTGTTTTAAAACATACAGATATATACACACACACACACACACAAACATACACACGAAGACCATTCGCTGAAAACATTTTTTTCGTATTCAGGGGACCCCAAAACAAGTATTTCCAGTAAAATTTCAATTTCTAAAATAGGACCCATTGCAACACTTCCTCTCTTACTAGGAGCAACAGAAAATATAAATTAATACTTCCACTTTCTATAAGATTTCCTTGCTGTGGGTAAAACTATGCCGACGCAGGATATAGGTACACTTTACTGCCATGTTATCAAATTGTATTTCATATGGCTGACGTAGCAATTACAAAGTATGCAATTCCGCTTTACTTACTTGCACAAGCTGGTCTAGCCTACTTTTTATGCAGTTATTCACAAACAATATGGCCCAGTTTCTTTTAAAATTAGTCCAGCAGTAAATGTTGCGTAATTAAATTGTCTCATATATTTACAAATCTGATATGAACCTCTTACACGACTTTCTCTTACTGCAATTTATAGAAAATGGCAAATTTTCTTAAAAATTCTCACTGGATGTTTAGTTTAATAAACCAGTCACTGTTTTTATCACACAAAACTGAGAAAAAAACCTGTTCAGTAAAGTCGCGATTCCAGTCAACCAATATTCTTCATATTTGGAAATTCGCCATCACATTTCATTGTAGTTAATATTATGTAGATGATACAATGATGTAATAAACCGAAATAACATTTTAGAGAAAAACATAACCCCACCCCTTCCGCAGAACACTTCTTAAATTAATTTTCCCGGAAAAATGGTGCAAATAAAAATTGTAGCTCTTTATATGTGCAGTTAATATTCCAAGTTTAAAGAAAATAGTTGGAACCATTTTTGAGAAAATCTGTAAAATCTTTAGAAAAGTTGCACTTTTGGGCAACCCATTTTCTTAAAACTGAGAATTTCGGCCACATATTTAATTCTGATTATATTATGTAGATGATAGAATCGTATAATAAAATGAAATATTTTTTTACTTTCTCTTACGCCTCCTAGGGGAAGTATTGTAATCGTGTCAAATTTTCGATATTGAGTTTTCACCGGAAATATCCGTTTTGAGGTCCTCCTGAGTCCAAAAAAGTGTTTTTTAGCAAATGGTCTGTGTGTGTGTGTATGTATGTATGTATGTATGTGAACAGCATAGCTCAAAAACGAAAAATCGTAGAAAGTTCAAACTTGATATTCCGTTTAGGTATCATCATGGGATCCGACAGTGGGTCATCTGTCAAAATTTCTCAACCGGAAGTACCACTTTACTAGTTTTTTTTTTTACGTTTTTGCAATTTTCTCAAAAATTGCTCCAACGATTTTCTTCAAACTTAGAGTATCAACTACACATACAAAGAGCTACAACTTTTATTTAAAAACATTTCTCTGAGAAAATTCATTTAATGGTAGTTATTAGGGAGGGGTCGTACATCTAAAGTACTATTTCAGTTTATTAAACAATTCTATCGTCTAAATAATGCTACTTAGAATTGAATATATTGTAGATACTCCGAGTTTCAAAAAATTCGGATAACCGGAAGTGCGTTTACATTACCGCTTTACTAAATGATTATTTCACTTTTTCGCGATTTCCTCAAAAAGTAATTCCGACGATTTTCTTGAAACTTCCTATATAAACTAAACATACAAAGATCTACAACTTTTATTTAAAAAATTTCTCTGGAAAAATTCATTTAAGGGCACTTTTAAGGGAGGGGTGGGGTTACTGCTTCCTCTAAAGTGGTATCATAGTTGATTATACAATTCTATCATCCAAATAAAATTAATTAGAAATAAATAGATGGCCAAAATTCCAAGTTTCAAGAAAATCAGTAAACCGGAAGTGCGTTTTTCCCGGATAGTTTTTCCAGTTTTCGACGAATTTCATTAAATTTGGTACAGAAACTATAAAATTTGTCAATTTTACTTTTGAGAACTTGAGTAAGAGAAAGTTGTGTGAGTGTTTCACACCAGATTTTTTCATTTTATAATTGCTTTATTTAACATTGAAAAATACAGACAAAAGGTTACAAAAATAAGCATATTACTGACATGGCTATGGCCGTCAGCCAGGAAGTGCAGATATTATAAATATAAATAAAAATTCTACATATATTCAAAATTAATAATCTTATTTATACATATAATGCTATAATGCGTACATCTAAATATTTGTATTTACAATTTAATCAGACTTCTTTAAAAATTAAAGTTTTCCACAAGAAAGTTCCTATAAAACGAAGCTTCTTCTATAAAATTAATTAAATTATACCAATTGCCTCCATTCAAGAGCTCTATCATCTGGGAATCTGACAAATATGCCTGATTAAAATACTTGGACCTTTTATCTTTAAATATAGGACAACGTCCCAGAAAGTGGAACACATCCTCATTTTCTACTTTATTACAAAGAGGACATACATAGATTTTATCCTTTATATAAGGCTTATAATTTAAATTTAATAACTTTCCTCTAATTTTTATTAATAGTTCTATATCCTCCGTGTTTAGGGTCTTTACCGGGTAATCAAAAGACCAGGGAAAGCTGACGATAAATACCATGAAAGGTACCTTTTAACGCCTTATTCTTTAGATCCTCACAATAAAAGTCTATTAACCATTTTTTTAATGAAATTTCACATTCTTTCCACTTATCCGGTGCGTTTACGCCCAGGCAAAAATTAAAATTTATTTTTTCTCCCCACACATTCCATTCCTCAGACCATGATATTTTGTTCCTTATTATTTCTTGGGCCACTAACTTAGTTAAACGGATTTTTTTTTGTTCCAATACCCTCCGAACATATTTAAAGTGGAGAAGGAATGTGAAAACATGAATTGAGGTGCACTTTGTTTGAATATAAGTCGTACAAGGAAGCCTGAACAACTCTTTGTACCCTTTCTATAAACTGAAATAACAATTTAGAGGAAAATATATACCCACTCCTGCCACCAAAACCCCTTTGAAATGAATTTTCCCGGGAGAATGTTTAAAAAAAAAAAAAAAGTTGTAGCTCTATATATTTGTACTTAATATAAACAAGTTTAAAGAAAATCGTTCGAGCCATTTCTGAAAAAAATGGAAAACCCATATTAGCACTTAAACTAAATATCAAGTTTGAACTTTCTGGGATTTTCCGTTTTTCAGTTATGCTGATCACACTTACATACACACAGACACACACACACACAGACACACACACACACACACACACACACACACACACACACACACAATCACGCAGTGTATGATCCTCAGAAGTGAAAACTCGATACGATCACAATACTTACTCTTACAGCCGTATGAGAACGTAAAAATAAAATTTTAAATATAATAAATAAAATTAAAATCAGTAAATTGTCAACCTGGTTAGTAGATGGTTATTACCGGTTCTAGCGGCAAAAATTGTTGAGCCCCAGGCACTTATTAATTTACGCCCGAAGGCAGGGGTCTGGCGCGCGGCTACAAAATTACGATGAGACCCCCATCTGATTTTTAACCAGGGAAAAAAATATTTTTGAGACCGGGAGATGGCATGCGAGACATGCGGCTACGTTTTGAAAAATCTAGCTTGAAAACAGTCTAAGGTAAAAAAAATATTTTTGAGCCGGCAGATGGCATGCATGACCTGCGGCTATGTTTTATAATATTTAGCTAAACACTTTAATATTTTTTGTTCATGTTTACACTTATAATATTTTAGCTAAAATACATTTTAAGGACTTTAATAATGGTTTTGAGCCGTGAACTGTCATCCAAGTCGAGGGCTACTATTTTATAATATTTAGCTAAACACTTTAATATTTTTTGATATTTTGTTCATGTTTACACTTATAATATTTTAGCTAAACACATTCTAAGGACATTAATATTGTTTTTGAGCTGTGAGATGGCATACAAGACTAGGGCTAAGTTTTTATAATATTTAGCTAAACACTTTAATATTTTTTGATATTTGGTTCATGTTTACACTTATAATATTTAGCTAAACACATTCTAAGGACTTTAACATTGTTTTTGAGCCGTGAGATGGCATACAAGACTAGGGCTAATATTTTATAATATTTAGCTAAGGACTTTAATATTTTTTGATATTCAATACTTTGTGCATTTTTATGGATTCTATTCATGTTTACACTTATAATATTTAGCTAAACACATTCTATGGACTTTATTATCATTTTTGAGCCGCGAGATGAGATACAAGACTAGGGCAAATATTTTATAAAATTTAGCTAAAGACTTTAATATTTTTTGATATTTTGTTCATGTTTAAATTATGTTTACACTTATAATATTTTAGATAAACACATTCCAAGGACTTTAATATTGATTTTGAGCCGTGTGATGTCATCCAAGTCTAGGGCTAATATTTTATAATATTTAGCTAAAAACATTAAATAAATTATCATTCAATACTATGAATAAAGACTTTGTTTTTTTTTTATGTATTGTTAATAACATTCTAAGGACTGTAATATTGTTTTTGAGCCGCGAGATGGCTTCCAAGTCGTGAGCAAACATTTTATAATATTTAGCTAAGGACTTTAATATTTTTTGATATTCAATACTTTGTGCATTTTTATGGATTCTATTCATGTTTACACTTATAATATTTAGCTAAACACATTCTAAGGACTTTATTATCATTTTTGAGCCGTGAGATGACATACAGAACATGCGGCTAAGTTGTGTAATATTTAGCTTGAAACATTTTAAGGACTTTAATAATGTTCTTGAGCCGGGAGATGTCATCCAAGTCGATGGCTACTATTTTATAATATTTAGCTAAGGACTTTAATATTTTTTGATATTATCATCCAATACGATGATCAAATACTTTGTTTTTTTTTATGAATTGTTAGAATCATTCTAAGGACTTTAATAAGTGTTTTTGAGCCGGGAGATGACATACAGGACATGCGGCTAAGTTGTGTAAAATTTAGCTTGAAACATTCTAAGGACTTTAATATTGTTTTTGAGCCGTGAAATGTCATCCAAGTTGCGGGCTAATATTTTATAATATTTAGCTAAATACTTTAATATTTTTTGATATTTTGTTCATGTTTAAATTATGTTTAAACTTATAATATTTTAGATAAACACATTCTAAGGACATTAACATTGTTTTCGAGCCGTCAGATGTCTTCCAAGTCGAGGGCTAATATTTTAAAATATTTAGCTAAACACTTCGATATTTGATATTTTGTTCATGTTTAAATTATGTTTACACATATAATATTTAGCTAAACACATTCTAAGGACTTTAACATTGTTTTTGAGCCGTAAGATGGCATACAAGACTAGGGCTAAGTTTTTGTAATATTTAGCTTGAAACATTGAATATATTATCATCCAATACTATGAACAAAGACTTTGATTTTTTTATGTATTGTTAAAAACATTCTAAGGACTTCTATATTGTTTTTTCTGATATTATCATACAATACGATGAACAAATGCTTTGTGTTTTTTAGGGATTGTTAGACTATACTATGAACAAAGACTTTGATTTTTTTATGTATTGTTCTAAGGACATTCTAAGGACTTTAATATTTTTGTTAAGGCGTGAGATGACATCCCAGGACTAGGGCCAAATATATTATCATCCAATACCATAAACAAAGACTTTGTTTTTTTTTATGTATTGTTGGAAACATTCTACGGACTGTAAAATTTTCGTTGACCTGTGAGATGCATCCAAGACTGGGGCTATGTTTTTATAATATATAGCTAAACACATTTTAAGCAGTTTAATATTGTTTTTTAGCTGTGAGATGTGACATCCAAGTCACGGGCTAAGTTTTTATAATATTTAGCAACAAACATTAAATATATTATCATCCTTTACTATGAATAAAGGCTTTGTTTTTTTTTAAGTCGAGGGCTAAGTTTTTATAATATTCAGCTAGAAATATTAAATATATTATCATCCAATACTATGAAAAAAGACTTTGTTTTTTTTATTTATAGTTAGATACAATATTTAGCTAAACACATTTTAAGGACTTTCATATTGTTTTTGAGCCGTGAGATGAGATACCAGGACTGGGACTAAGTTTTTATAATATTTAGCTACAAACATTAAATATATAATCATCCTATACTATGAATAAAGACTTTGTTTTCTTTCAAGTCGAGGGCTAAGTTTTTATAATATTTAGCTAGAAACATTAAATATATTATCATCCAATACTATGAACAAAGACTTTGTTTTTTTTATTTATAGTTAGATACAATATTTAGCTAAACACATTTTAAGGACTTTCATACTGTTTTTGAGCCGTGAGATGACATACTAGGACTAGGGCTAAGTTTTTATAATATTTAGCAAGAAACATTAAATATATTATCATACAATACGATGAACAAATACTTGTGTTTTTTATGTTTATGTTCATGTTTAAAGTAAATTATTTTTACACTTATAATAGTTAGCTAGAAACAATCTAAGGACTTTAATATTGATTTTGAGCCGGGAGATGACATACAAGACTAGGGCTAATATTTTATTATATTTAGCTGAGCACTTTATTATTTTTTGATATTATCATACAATACGATGAACAAATACTTGTGTTTTTTATGTTTATGTTCATGTTTAAATTAAATTATGTTTACACTTATAATATTTAGCTAGAAACATTCTAAGGACCATAATATTGCTTTTGAGCCGTGAGATGACATCCTAGACTAAGCGGCTAAATATATTATCATCCTATTCTATGAATAAAGACTTTGATTTTTTTTTTTTATGTGTTGTTAGAAACATTTTAAGAACTTTAATATTGTTTTTTAGCCGTGAGATGAAATGCAAGTAGAGGGCTAATTTTTTATAATATTTAGCTAGAAACATTAAATATATGATCATATACTATGAATAAAGACCTTGTGTTTTTTTTATGTATTGTTAGAAACATTCTAAGGCTATGAATAAAGACTTTGTGTCTTTTTTATGTATTGTTAGAAACATTCTAAGGACTTTAATATTTCTGTTGAGCTGTGAGATGACATCGAGGGGCTAAGTTATTATAATATTTAGCTATAAGGACTTTAATATTGTTTTTGAGCCGTGAGATGACATTCAAGATTAGGGCGAAGATTTATAATATTCAGCTAGAAACATTAAATATATTATCATCCAATACTATGAACAAAGACTTTGATTTTTTTATGTATTGTTAGAAACATTCTAAGGACTTCTATATTGTTTTTTAGCCATGAGATGACATCCAAATCGATGGTTAATATTTTATAATATTTAGCTAGAAACATTAAATATATTATCATCCAATACGATGAACAAATGCTTTGTGAATTTTTATGAATTTTGTTCATGTTTAAATTAAATTATCTTTACACTTATAATGTTTCGTGAGATGACATACAAGACTAGGGCAAATATGTTATAATATTTAGCTACAAACATTAAATAAATTATCATTCAATACTATGAATAAAGACTTTTTTTATGTATTGTTAGAAACATTCTAAGGACTTTAATATTGTTTTTGAGTCGTGAGATGACATCCCAGGACTAGGTCCTACTATATTATCATACAATACGATGAACAAATACTTTGTGTTTTCTATGTTACTGTTTAAATTAAATTATGTTAAAAATTATAAAATTTAGCTAAACACGTGCGATGACATACAGGACATGCTGCTAAGTTGTGTAAAATTTAGCTAGAAACATTAAATATATTATTATCGAATACTATAAATAAAGACTGTTTTTTTTAAGTCGAGGGCTAAGTTTTCATAATATTTAGCTATGAACATTAAATATATTATCATCCAACACTATGAACAAGGACTTTTAGTTTTTTTATGTATTATTAGAAACATTCTAAGGACTGTAATTTTTTTGTTGAGCCGTGAGATGCATCCAAGACCTGGGGGCTATGTTTTTATAATATTTAGCTACAAACATTAAATATATTATCATCTAATACTATGAATAAAGACTGTTTTTTTTTTATGTATTATTAGAAATATTCTAAGGAAGTGAATATTTCTGTTGAGCCGCGATATGACATACAAGACTAGGGCTAAGATTTTATAATATTTAGCTAAAGACTTTAATATTTTTTTGATATTATCATACAATACGATGAACAAATACTTTGTGTTTTTTTTATGTTCATGTTTAAATTAAATTATGTTTACACTTATAATATTTAGCTACAAACATTAAATATATTATCATCCTATACTATGAATAAAGACTTTATGTATTGTTAGAAACATTCTAAGGACTTTAATATTTTTGTTGAGCCGGTAGATGACATACAGGACATGCGGGTAAGTGGCTAGAAACATTAAATATATTATCATCCAATACTATGAACATGTATTTTTATGTATTGTTTCACTTTTTTATGTGTATTAATACTAGTATACTATGTTTTTTCATCATTTTTATGTATTGTTTCATTTGTTTGTGTATTAATACTAGTATACTATGTTTTTTCATGTTTTAATACTTGTGTTTTTTGTAATTTTACTTTTATGTTTAGTACTATTTTGTGTTAAAACTGGTATGTTTAATACTTGTGTTTTTTTGTATTTTTTTACTTTTTACATGTAGCAAGGCAGTTAACCCGGACCAAACTTTGTAGCATCGTAAGTGTGAACAGTAGTACGTTGACATGTCCAAATTAATCCTTTAGGAGTGCTTCGCTTGAGCAAATTGCAACAAATTGGCTTTGGAATGTCTTGTAACACATGAAGTGATACCTTCACGAATACCGGATTTAATCATAAGATGTTTATCATAATCGGTCAATAGTTCCAATTTTACTTGTGTATATTTCAAGCAGGCGTCAAATACCAACCCAGGCGTTGTGAATTACCAACTTGGATCAATGCTGTAAATAGATTCACACACATTTCTAAACTGTTCAACTATGTCGCTTAAAAGAATTATGTCTGTTGTTTAATACAATTCTGTGTAATCTCTAAGTGTTTGTATATTGAAAGCGGTCCGACTTGAAACTTCATATCATATAAACTAAATATAGAAAGATCTACAACTTATGTTTTAAAACATTACTTTGGGAAAATTCTTTTTAAAGCCACTTTTAGCGGAGGGTTGGGGTTACAGCTTCTCTAAAGTGATATCATTGTTGATTATACAATTCTATCATCCAAACAAATTAAATAGATGGCCAAAATTCCAAGTTTTAAGACAAAATTAGTAAACCGGAAGTGCGCTTTTACTGAAAAGTTTTTTTCAGTTTTCGACGAATTTCATTAAATTTGGTACACAAACTATAAAATTTGTCAATTATAATTTTGAAAACTGGAGTAAAAGAAAGTTGTGTGAGTGTTTCACACCAGATTTTGTTTAGGTCAAAGACAATTCTTATGGAATGATATTATTATATAATTATAAATACTGATGGCAGGAATATTAATATTAAAAATTATAAATAGTAAAACTAAAGGAGTTTTTAAATTCAATTGATATAATGTCAATTATCATTTTGAAAACTGGAGTAAAAGAAAGTTGTGTGAGTGTTTCACACCAGATTTTGTTTAGTTTTTTTTAGGCCAAAGACAATTCTTATGAGTTTTTACATGTAAAAACAAAAAAATCCATCATCCTATGCACTTGCCCATGTAAAAACAAAAAAAATCCATCATCCTATGCACCTGCCTGATTGTACCGCATCCAGCGACCGCAAAGCGGATTCGACAATATTTGTATCCTACTTGTGCAGCGTTTTATCGGGGCTGATTGGAACTTTGCCGAGCGCCCTAGCTTACACACGTTCGTCAAAATACCCACTTCTGGATAGCGAACTAGTCGGTTCCCCTGAGCTCCGAAGAGAATCAGAGGCTCTCCTGCTAGCCACTTACACATAGGCATGGTGCGAGGACTTAATTGGTTTGAGAAGAATAGCTAACTAGTCGGTTCCTCTGAGCTCCGAAGAGAATCAGAGGGTCTCCTCCTAGACACAGGACTTAATTGGATTTGAAAAAATAGAAATTAAACTTACCCTGAATGTTTGAAGACGAACAAAGCTGGAGTTGTAATGTACATTACTCCACTATTAAATGAGGTCCCCACCACTTAAACAAAACACCCACTTGTTAGAAATACAAAGCTAAGTAATAAACGATGAACATCCGGTGTGTGTGTGTATATATAAAAATAAGATTATAAATTTTATTGAAATAATTTTAACACATAATAAGATAAAATATAAAATAATTATTGGATACATAATTTTTCCTTACATTTCATTATACAAATAATTGCTATTACTAATACATATTTTAGTATTTGATTATTCATTTGATTATATGATTTTACATTTTCTAGTTTTTTTAATTTGTGTGGTACAATTTTTATTTGTTTTATATCAGTCAACTTGATTTCAGATTGATTATAAACTTTTACACAATAAAATTTATAATCTTATTTTTATATACACACACACACACCGGATGTTCATCGTTTATTACTTAGCTTTGTATTTCTAACAAGTGGGTGTTTGGTGGGGACCTCATTTAATAGTGGAGTAATATACATTACAATTCCAGCTTTGTTCGTCTTCACAACACTCAGGGTAAGTTTAATTTCTATTTTTACAAATCCAATTAAGTCCTATGTCTAGGAGGAGACCCTCTGATTCTCTTCGGAGCTCAGAGGAACCGACTAGTTAGCTATTCTTCTCAAATCCAATCAAGTCCTCGCACCATGCCTATGTGTAAGTGGCTAGCAGGAGAGCCTCTGATTCTCTTCGGAGCTCAGGGGAACCGACTAGTTCACTATCCAGAAGTGGGTATTTTGACGAACGTGTGTAAGCTAGGGCGCTCGGCAAAGTTCCAATCAGCCCCGATAAAACGCTGCACAAGTAGGATACAAATATTGTCGAATCCGCTTTGCGGTCGCTGGATGCGGTACAATCAGGCAGGTGCATAGGATGATGGATTTTTTTTTTGTTTTTACATGGGCAAGTGCATAGGATGATGGAATTCTTTTTGTTTTTACATGTAAGAATTGTCTTTGGCCTAAAAAAATCTGGTGTGAAACACTCACACAACTTTCTTTTACTCCAGTTTTCAAAATTATAATTGACAAATTTTATAGTTTGTGTACCAAATTTAATGAAATTCGTCGAAAATTGAAAAAAACTTTTCAGTAAAAGCGCACTTCCGGTTTACTAATTTTGTCTTAAAACTTGGAATTTTGGCCATCTATTTAATTTTGTTTGGATGATAGAATTGTATAATCCACTATGATATCACTTTAGAGAACCTGTAACCCCAAACCTCCGCTAAAAGTGGCGTTAAAAGGAATTTTCACAAGTAATGTTTTAAAACATAAGTTGTAGATCTTTGTATATTTAGTTTATATGATATGAAGTTTCAAGTCTGGACCGCTTTCAATATACAAACATTTAGAGATTACACAGAATTGTATTTAACAACAGACATAATTCTTTTAAGCGACATAGTTGAACAGTTTAGAAATGTGTGTGAATCTATTTACAGCATTGATCCAAGTTGGTAATTGACGCCTGTTTGAAATATACACAAGTAAAATTGGAACTATTGACCGATTATGATAAACATCTTATGATTGAATCCGGTATTCGTGAAGGTATCACTTCATGTGTTACAAGACATTCCAAAGCCAATTTGTTGCAATTCGCTCAAGCCAAGTAAAGGATTAATTTGGACATGTCAACGTACTACTGTTCACACTTACGATGCTACAAACTTTGGTCCTGGGTTAACTGCCTTGCTACATGTAAAAAGTAAAAAAATACAAAAAACATAAGTATTAAACATACCTGTTTTAACACAAACTAGTCCTAAACTTGAAAGTAAAATTACAAAAATCACAAGTATTAAAACATGAAAAAAAAATGAAACAATACATAAAACATAGTAGTACCAAACTTAAAAAAGTAAAAAATACAGAATACACACACGTATTAAAACATGAAAAACATAGTTTACTAGTATTAATACGCATAAAAAAGTGAAACAATACATGTTCATAGTATTGGATGATACTATATTTAATGTTTCTAGCCAACTTACCCGCATGTCCTGTATGTCATCATCTACCGGCTCCTCAAAAATATTAAAGACCTTAGAATGTTTCTAACAATACATAAAGTCTTTATTCATAGTATTCGATAATAATATATTTAATGTTTCTAGCTAAATTTTACACAACTTAGCAGCATGTCCTGTATGTCATCTCACGGCTCAAAAACAATATTACAGTCCTTAGAATGTGTTTAGCTAAATTTTATAATTTTTAACATAATTTAATTTAAACAGTAACATAGAAAACACAAAGTATTTGTTCATCGTATTGTATGATAATATAGTAGGACCTATTCCTGGGTTGTCATCTCACGAAATATTATAAGTGTAAGGATAATTTAATTTAAACATGAACAAAATACATAAAAATTCACAAAGCATTTGTTCGTCGTATTGGATGATAATATATTTAATGTTTCTAGCTAAATATTATAAAATATTAACCGTCGACTTGGATGTCATCTCACGGCTAAAAAACAATATAGACGTCCTTAGAATGTTTCTAACAATACATAAAAAAAATCAAAGTCTTTGTTCATAGCATTGGATGATAATATATTTGATGTTTCTAGCTGAATATTATAAAATCTTCGCCCTAGTCTTGAATGTCATCTCACGGCTCAAAAACAATATTAAAGTCCTTATAGCTAAATATTATAATAACTTAGCCCCCTCGATGTCATCTCACAGCTCAACAGAAATATTAAAGTCCTTAGAATGTTTCTAACAATACATAAAAAAGACACAAAGTCTTTATTTATAGTCTTAGAATGTTTCTAACAATACATAAAAAAACACAAAGTCTTTATTCATAGTATATGATAATATATTTAATGTTTCTAGCTAAATATTATAAAAAATTAGCCCTCGACTTGCATTTCATCTCACGGCTAAAAAACAATATTAAAGTTCTTAGAATGTTTCTAACAATACATAAAAAAAAAATCAAAGTCTTTATTCATAGAATAATATATTTAGCCGCCTAGTCTAGGATGCCATCTCCCGGCTCAAAAGCAATATTATGGTCCTTAGAATGTTTCTAGCTAAATATTATTAGTGTAAACATAATTTAATTTAAACATGAACATAAACATAAAAAACACGAAGTATTTGTTCATCGTATTGTAAGATAATATCAAAAAATATTAAAGTGCTTAGCTAAATATTATAAAATATTAGCCCTAGTCTTGTATGTCATCTCCCGGCTCAAAATCAATATTAAAGTCCTTAGAATGTTTCTAGCTAAGTAATATATGTGTAAACATAATTTAAATTAACCATAAACATAAACATAGAAAAACACAAGTATTTGTTCATCGTATTGTATGATAATATATTTAATGTTTCTAGCTAAATATTATAAAAACTTAGCCCTAGTCCTAGTATGTCATCTCACGGCTCAAAAACAATATGAAAGTCCTTAAAATGTGTTTAGCTAAATATTGTATCTAACTATAAATAAAAAAAACAAAGTCTTTATTCATAGTATTAGATGATAATATATTTAATGTTTCTAGCTAAATATTATAAAAACTTAGCCCTCGACTTGAAAAAAAAAACAAAGTCTTTATTCATAGTATAGGATGATAATATATTTAATGTTTGTAGCTAAATATTATAAAAACTTAGTCCCAGTCCTGGTGTGTCATCTCACGGCTCAAAAACAATATGAAAGTCCTTAAAATGTATTTAGCTAAATATTGTATCTAACTATAAATAAAAAAAACAAAGTCTTTGTTCATAGTATTGGATGATAATATATTTAATGTTTCTAGCTAAATATTATAAAAACTTAGCCCTCGACTTAAAAAAAAAACAAAGCCTTTATTCATAGTATAGGATGATAATATATTTAATGTTTGTTGCTAAATATTATAAAAACTTAGCCCGCGACTTGGATGTCACATCTCACGGCTAAAAAACAATATTAAACTGCTTAAAATGTGTTTAGCTATATATTATAAAAACATAGCCCCAGTCTTGGATGCATCTCACAGCTCAAGGAAAATTTTACAGTCCGTAGAATGTTTCCAACAATACATAATAAAAACAAAGTTTTTGTTTATGGTATTGGATGATAATATATTTGGCCCTAGTCCTCGGATGTCATCTCACGCCTTAACATAAATATTAAAGTCCTTAGACTGTCCTTAGAACAATACATAAAAAAATCAAAGTCTTTGTTCATAGTATAGTCTAAGAATCCCTAAAAAACACAAAGCATTTGTTCATCGTATTGTATGATAATATCAGAAATTATTAAAGTCCTTAGCTAAATATTATAACCACTTAGCCCTCGAGGTGGATGTCATCTCCCGGCTCAAAAACGATATTACAGCCCTTAACAAGTTTCAAGCTAAATATTATAAAAACTTAGCCCTACTCTTGTATGCCATCTTACGGCTCAAAAACAATGTTAAAGTCCTTAGAATGTGTTTAGCTAAATATTATAAGTGTAAACATAATTTAAACATGAACAAAATATCAAAAAATACCAAAGTGTTTAGCTAAATATTATAAAATAATAGCCCTCGACTTGGAAGACATCTCACGGCTTGAAAACAATGTTAAAGTCCTTAGAATGTGTTTATCTAAAATATTATAAGTGTAAACATAATTTAAACATGAACAAAATATAAAAAATATTAAAGTCTTTAGCTAAATTTTATAAAATATTAGCCCTAGTCTTGTATCTCATCTCGCGGCTCAAAAATGATAATAAAGTCATTAGAATGTTTTTAGCTAAAATTATAAGTGTAAACATGAATAGACCCCATAAAAATGCACAAAGTATTGAATATCAAAAAATATTAAAGTCCTTAGCTAAATATTATAAAATATTAGCCCTAGTCTTGTATGCCATCTCACGGCTCAAAAACAATATGAAAGTCCTTAAAATGTGTTTAGTTAAAATATTATAAGTGTAAACATGAACAAAATATAAAAAAATATTAAAGTGTTTAGCTAAATATTATAAAATATTAGCCCTAGTCTTGTATGCCATCTCACGGCTCAAAAACAATGTTAAAGCCCTTAGAATGTGTTTAGCTAAAATATTATAAGTGTAACATGAAACAAAATATAAAAAAAAATTAAATGTTTAGCTAAATTTATTAAAATATTAGCCATAGTCTTGGTATCTAATCTCGCGGCTCAAATCATGAATAAAGTCCTTAGAAATTTCTAAGCTATACATAAAAAAACAAAGTCTTTATTTCGTATTCGCGTGATCATATATTAATGTTTGTAAGCTAATATATCAAACATAGCGCATGTCGTGTGGTATCATCTCCGGCTCAAAACGATATTTACAGTCCTGTGAATGTTTCTAGCTAAATATTATAAAACAATTAGCCGCATGTCTAGCAGCCATCTCCGGCTCAAAAATATTTGTTTTTCATGGTAAAAATAGCGGGGGTCTCATCGTAATTTTGTTAGCCGCGCCGCCAGACCCTGTCTTCGGGTGTAAATTCATAAGTGCCTGGGGCTCAAAAGTTTTTGCCGCCAGAACCGGTAATAACCATCTATTCTGGTTCCTACCGCTCATTAGTGGGCGATTCTAGCGCTAATGATGGGCGATGGATTTTTTTCTGTTATCTCTTCATATATCAAATAACATTTTTAACAACTTGACGAGTTTGATTTTTTTTTTTCTTTTATCAATATATTTTCCCAATTTAGTTCTAAATTTTATCTGTTATCTTTGAATTTTTCAATAATAATTCACAGAACTCTTCTCGAACTGTACTCATGAACGAGGAAAGAACGAATGAGTTCCTGTAGAGAAATGTACAAGTGTAATGTGTGTGTGTGTGTATATCCAGGACAAGTCTTATCACTGGCCATCGCCCAGTCTTTTGAACAGTATCTGTAATTGGATTAGTTTTTTGAGAGCAAGCACGCGTCCACGAGTTGGGAAGATTTCATAAATAGTGCAACAAATTTGAAGCCATGTCTCAGAAAAAAAAACAGGAAATACGCACTATTTCAAAAAAATAAACAGCGTCATTATTTTAGTGGGCTCTTGGAAGCTATTTGCAGAGTTCCTTGACTTCTTGAGTACGACGTTTTTAGGCTCTTTAGATATTGTTTTTTTTATGTCTTAAAGACTGGCTGAAATCATAAAGCCCTGAAATTGCCAGGCTTTTATACTATTTTTTTTTTTTTTTTTTGGTAACTTGAATATTGTTGTCCATGGTCCGTGGTTTAGCGGAACCGAAGTGGTTTAAAAACACATTCGCATTGAATAAGTTAGCGCTGGTACAGTTGGTATCTGCAGCATGAAGTCTCCAGCGCTGCCTCCCCCTTAATGCTTTTTTCAACAGAGACTGTTTCTTACATTACACATCTTGTAAAAGATGATGTATCACCGGAAGGGATTCAAAGATTCACTACCTACCTCAACGAACTATTGGATATGGTAACATATTTGAAGATATTTTGAACTTGGACATTTATGACTAGTTGACAAATCCATTTACTACATAGCTTTGCCAAAAAGTATAAAGCGTATTTAATGAAAAACGCAAATTCTATTCTGATACTAATCGATACTAAAAACAAAATCCAAATATATGGAAAATTATATTTAATTTATATTAATATCTTTTCTTATCTAATTTATAGTAGAATCAGCCCTCATTAGCAGTTAATCAACAAAAAAGAACATGCACAGTCTGAAATATGACTGAAAGTGAAGAAATGAAAATGAAAAGGGATGTAATTGAAAATTCTCAAGTACGGTTTCAGAATGTTCTGAATATTGACAATATTCCAATCTCCGAAAGAGAGAATTTGTTTTCAATTTTAAAGGATATAGCTGCTAAAATAGGGCTGAATCTAAACTCGGAAATGATAGATGATGTTTATCGGTTAAAGATCCCCAATAGAAACAGTAATTTTCCACCAGCAATAATAGTTAAATTTGTCCATAATTCAGTTAAGAAAAATATTGTTATAAATGGAAAGCAGAAGAGAAATGCATTAATTATATCTCAAAATCAGATATTTCTAAATGAATTCTTATCGCCACTTAAGCTCAGTTTATTCCAAAGAGCTCGTCAGCTAAAACTCCAAGGTAAATTAAAGCAAGTTTGGTCGAAAAACGGAATAATACTCATAAGAAAAGAAGAAAATTCTCAACCCACAATAATTAGGACACACGAAGACTTGGCGGGTCCAGATGAAAAACTTCCTGCATCTCAATCAGATAATATAGACATAACCTCTACTGAAACAGACGTCGAAGATATAGAAACAGACTCTTCCTCAGTGCGAACGACCAGGAGTCAGACTACAAATAAAAGAAAAACGAGGTCAGTCAAATCTAATAATTTAAAATCTTTTTTAATAAAGAACGCGTCTCAAAAAAAGTAACGTCACATAAAACATTCGCTTCCTCTGTTTGTAAAAGAAACTTCAACTTTGTTTTTTGGAACGTATATGGTTTTAATACACTATAATTTATCGGCTCAGGATATAGATAATATTGTCAATGTAGATATTTTTTGTTTCTATGAAAGTGGATTACTTTTTATTTAGTTGTTAAACCTAATTTCTTACAGGATTATGAATACTTTTCTGTTAACGCATCATAATATTTTGTAAAAGTCAGAGCAAGTGGAGGTATTATAATATTCTTTAGGAAAACTTTATTTAATAATGTAAGGATAATAATTTCGTTCATTGTTGGTTTTCATGTTTATTAGCTGAGTAGGGTAACAATACTATAGTAATACATACATACATACATACATATCCGGCGCTACAGCCCAGTTCGAGCCCTGGCCTCCTTCAGGAACTTGTTCCATCGCTCTCTATCCAACGCCAACGACCACCACTGCCGGGCTCCCATTCCTGCAGCCATCCTGCCAACTTGGTCGATCCATCTCTTTTTCGGTCTGCCTATTTTCCTTTTCCCAACTGGCTTAAAGGACATAATTTTCTTCGCTATCTGGTCACCTGCCATTCGCTGCACATGGCCTGCCCACCTTAATATACATATTTGTACAAATTGTACTATGGAGATATCCTTGTAAAGTTCATATAACTGCGCATTATTTCTCCCCCTCCATTCACCATTCTCCCTTATTGGCCCATATATACGCCTCAACACCTTCCTTTCAAAAATCCCTAGCTTATGCTCATCCACTTTAGTAAGTACCCAGCACTCTGAGCCATATGTTAAAATGGGTCTCACCAATGTTTTATAGAGAGTTGCTTTTGCCTCCTTGGTTACCATACGGGATTTAAAATATTTATTGAGTCCATAGTAGCCTCGATTGGCAGCTATTATACGCATATCTATTTCTCGGGACATAGCATTGGCTGAGCTCACAAATGTGCCCAGATACCTAAATCCTTCTACCCTTTCGAAACTATAGTTTCCAACCTGGAGAGGGTTATTACTTATAGCACCTCCTGCGACCATGTACTTAGATTTTTCCTCGTTAATTATTAACCCCATTCTTCTTGCTGACTTCTCCAGGGCATTAAAAGCGTCTTTAAGGTCACTTTCCGACCTACTAATTATATCAATATCATCTGCGTATGTCAATAATTGTGTCGATCTACTGAATATAAGCCCACTTGTCTGCACTTTTGAGTCTCTAATTACCTTTTCAAGGGCTATATTAAATAATAAGCAGGATAGAGCGTCACCCTGTCGCAAGCCATTCTCAATTCTTATTGTTCTCGACATCTGTGATTGCACTTGTATGCAGCACTCTGCTCCAGCCATAGTCATCTTCACCAGCCTGATCAGTTTTCGGAGGACATCCAAATCTTCCATTGCCTCATACAGACGCACTCTGTTAACCTTATCATAAGCTGCCTTAAAGTCGACAAATAGGTGATATGTTTTTATTCCATATTCCAGCGTCTTTTCAAGAATTTGTCTGAGTGCAAATATTTGATCTGTCTTTGACTTTCCCTTAAAGAATCCACACTGGTATCCTCCTATTTTACCTTCTACATGAGGGAACAGTCGGTTAAATAATACATTCGTCAGAACCTTGAATGCTGTGTTCAATAATGTTATACCTCTGTAGTTATTACATTGTAATGGATCCCCTTTCTTATGTATTAAACATATTATACCTATATTCCATTTTTTGGGCAGCCTTTCAGTTCGCCATATGTATCCTAGTAGTTCAGTAAAATTTTTCAGAAATTCCTGACCAGCATACTTTAATAATTCGCCTGGTAGTTCATCAGATCCAGGTGCCTTATTGTTATTGAGTTTCTCGAGGGCTACCTCCACCTCATCACACGACGGTAATATCTCTTCCTCATCTTCCTCGCATGTGTTCACACTTTCCATTCCTTCTGCTCTTTCCTGGTCATCTCCTCCTCCCTGCAACAGCTCACCAAAGTACTCTAACCATCTTTCCATTATTTCATTCCTGTTGCCAATAATTTCTCCATTTTTACTTCTACAACAGATTGTTCTAGGTTGGAAATCTCTCCTTACTTCATTGACTTTCTTGTAGAGCTCCCTACTTAATTTTTTACTCTTATGCTCCTCTATCAACCCCACCTGCTCTGCAATATATTTTCTTTTCTTTTTCCTATGTAATTTCTTCTCCTCAGATCTTGCCTTCCTATATTCTTCCCTGGCCGTTCTCGTGTTTTTCTTTTGGATTATTCTTTGGTACTTCTCGTTCTTTTGTTTTGTCACCTCCTCACACTCCTTATCAAACCATTCGTTTCTCCTTTCTCGCTTTATTAAGCCTACCATTTCTTCTGCAGCTCTTCCTACTCTCGATCTCAGCTCATTCCAGAGGTTTTCTATTTGATCATTTTCATCCTTGTAACCAATCTCTCTACAGAGCTCATTCACTTTCTGGGTAAATTTATCTATTTCCTTCGTCCTTCAATCGCTGTACGTTATACTTTTTAAACTTAGCTCCTCGTTCTTTTGATGTTTTTGATATTTTACATCTAAATCTAGCTAAAACTAAGTAATGGTCACTGTCAACATTCGCTCCTCGATATGCTCTCACATCTAGGAGATTTGTCCTATGCCGTCCATCTATTAGAACGTGGTCGATTTGGTTTACTGTATTACCGTCAGGAGAGACCCAGGTTCCTTTCTGCACGTTCTTATGACTGAAGAGAGTACCACCTATCACCATACCATGTGTTGCTGAGAAACTTATCAGCCGAAATCCATTGTCATTATGCTCGTTATGTAAGCTGTGCATGCCTACGTTGGGACTACCCTCCATTTTCCCCACTTTAGCATTTAAATCTCCGGCAATCACTTTTACGTCATACCTAGGGCATCGCTCATACGCTCTATCCAGTGCGTCGTAAAAATCGTCCTTCTCCTCTTCCCCATTATCCTCTGTTGGTGCGTGGGCATTGATAATGCTATAATTATAAAATCTTCCCCTTAATCTCAGTACGCACAGTCTAGGTGAAATGGCTTTGAAGTCGATAATGTTGCCCCTTAAAGGTCTATGTACAATAAATCCAGTTCCTAAGGAATGGTTCCTGTCATTACAGCTGAAATACACCGTACAATCCCTTCTATCCATCACTCCTCTTCCTGTCCATCTTACCTTCTGCAGCGCCAATAATATCAACCTTGTATTTGTCAATTTCCTGCTTTAATAATTTAAGTGCTCCAGGTCTATATAAGGAACGTAGCTTCTACGTCGCTATATTTAAATCATAACGCCTTTTCCAATTTCCAGGTCGTAGCCGATTATTCCCGTCAAATTTTCCTTGTTCCTGTGGTTCCGTAACAGTCAATGTTTTGCAGTGCAGGGTCGTTAGCCCTGCGACCAACCTCCACCCAGGAGGACCAGTGGGTTTTTCCTTCGGGGTCCCATTCCCGTAGATAGTTGCCGACCAAGGCTATTGAGGCCTATCTCCCCCGCGTTGACTAGCGCTTTATTTAAAGTGGCGGCGCTAACTCGCCACTATCACACATCATCATCGGGTTGTGAGGCTTTTTAATGAACTGTCTGCGTCACCAGACAGCTCACCTCCCCTCCGATGTGCCCCCCTTGTCCGCGACTGCTTATTCGTCAGGTTCCCTGACTTATTCGCAGCTAACCACTATATCTAGTGGCCACTCCACTATCCGCAACCTGTGGACGCGCCTGGTAGCTTGGGGATGCCCCAGGATACTATAGTAATAGGAGTAGTATATTGGAAACCGGGTCCTGAAAATAACTATTTGATAGATGATATCTCTAATGATTTAAATTATTTATTACTTTATTACGGGCAATCTTACATTATTATAGGGGGAGACTGGAATGCCAGGATAGGTTTGTTGAATAATCTAGACAATGAAATTTTTGACCTCTATAACTTTTCAGTCCAACGTAGCTCAATGGATAACGTAGTTGATAAAAGGGGAGAAAAACTAATAGATCTTATGGAAAGTTTAGGAATGATAGTTTGTAATGGGAGATCACCTAGTGACACTCCTGCACAATACATTGGTCCAAATGGATATAGAGTAGTAGATAACATATTCGTATCTTTCTCCTGAATGAGCATTGTCAGCGACTTGAAAATTCTGAATATTTGTGATTACTCGGACCATCTTCCTTGCCTTCTCTCCCTAAACCACACACACGATAATGATAATTCCAACCATATGACCCAGATAACCCTATCTGCCGAAATACTACAAATTTAAGTATACTTAAGGCCATTCTGGAATCTTCTCCAAATCAATTTGATCCAAATTGGAACGTTAATGAACTATGTAATAATTTATTTCACTAAAGTAATTCAAAATCACTTATCTGAGGCAGGTATTCTGAAAGTACAAAAATTAAAAATATACACCCTAACAAACCGTGGTTCGATAGTGGTTGTTATAAGGAAAAAAAAGAAGTCCGTAATCTGCTTAAAAACTGTCGGGAAAACTCGTTCTCTCCGGACTCATTAAAGTTATTTTGGATAGCAAAAATAATCTTATAAAAATCTCATAAATAAAAGTGAATTCGAATATTACGAAAAACTAAATTCAAAACTGGAAAGTGCAAAAAATTCTGTAGAATTTCGGTCACCAATTCAAAAATTTAAACCCAGGGCTCCTCGACAAAATGAGATTTCGATAAAGCAATGGGAGCCTTTTCACAAAAAATCTAACCCTCTGAGAGTAGATATCTCCTTAGATGAATTGTGAGCAGTTATAAACTCTAGTAAAAATAATAAATCTACCGGTTTAGATTTAATAGCAAATGAATGCTATAAACATATGAATGACCACTGGATCCAACAAGTTTTAAATATATATAACAGAATTTGGCGAGAGGAAAATATCCCGGTGAACTGGGTTAAACTAAGGATCGTAATGCTACATAAAAAAGGCCCAACAAACGACCCACAAAATTACAGGGGAATATCTATATTAAATAGCATTGTCAAACTTTTCGCTGCAATTCTATACAACAGATTAAAAAAGTGGTCAGAAGAAAATAAATTAATTCCTGAAATACAAACTGGATTTAGGATGGGTAAAGGTTGTAGAGACAGTGGTTTGTACTATTCTGTTGTAAATATTTCTCAGGGATTCAAGAAAAGTAAGATTTTGGCAATATTTGTCGATTTTAAACGTGCCTTTGACACGATAAATCATCAGAAATTGTGGCATCGATTATATAGTCTAGGCATACAAGGTAAAATTATATGAGTCGGCCTCTTTTGTTTAACAAGATGGTTCTCAAACTTCTGATTTTGTACCCATAACTGAAGGTGTACTGCAAGGGGCCTTTTTAGGCCCCTTGCTTTTTATACTATTCATTTTTGATATCGAAGGGTTTTTTATAAATAAAAACGCTGAGGGAATCCCTATTGATCGATCTAGAAAGCTGCTCTGCTTACTGTATGCCGATGATTTAGTCATCCTCGCAAATAGCTGAAGAGATGCTCAAAACAAATTACGCATACAAGAAGAATATTTCCTATATAGTAGTCTAATTGTTAATATTAATAAAACAATGGTTCTTCCATTTCACAAAGGTGGCAGACCAGGGAAAATAAATAAACTAACATATAATAATTCAACACTCCAATTCTAAGACATTCAATTATTTAGGAGTCCCTTTTTCTAGCTCCGGTAAATTCGCGGTCGCTTGTAAACATTTCCTATCAAAATGTGTAATTGCCAATTCGGCTGTTTTGAAAATTCTAGCCAGTTGTGATGTGTGGGACACAAAGACTAAATGATTTCAGGTAATATCTGAGAGCACACTCCTACACTTCTCTGAAATATTGGGCCCTTCATACGCAGATATAATAGAAAAAGGACAACTCTCTTTTTATAAAACTCTTCCCCATCTTCCAATCAATACCCCCAATTACTTAGTCAGATTAGAGACAGGTCAAGTACATATAAAATATAAGATTTTTAAAAGAATGGTGAGCTGGTGGATTTCTATATTGAATATGCCACAGGAATATCTACCAAAGATTTGTTATAATTGCCTTGTGGAATCGCTGATACATTTAACTTGGCTTTTAATTGGGTAATAGAACTAAGAAAATATCTTTTAGTTATTGGTTCAGAAGAAATTTGGACTACACAAGACCCTTATGTAGTGAAAGAAAACTATGATAGTTTATTACAAAAATATTTGAACCATTTGGTCTCTAAGGACATTGATCCTCCTATTAATAGTTATTTTAATACTTTTTGTAGGGATATCTGCTCCTTTGGGAACCCCCAAAAATATCTTAGTAACAATATTCATATAAATAAACTTAGAATACTGGCTCAGCTGAGGCTGTCTGGAAAACTTCGTGTTCGGATCTATGATAGGAATTTTATAATAACTTTCCAAGAGGAATTTGATTGCTCTCTCTGTAGGAGCAGTCAAGATACTCTATTACACACTTTACTGTCTTGTCCAATCCCTTCTTCCTTTAGAGAAACCTATATTGAACGTTACATTGCCCAGTAGGGTTCAGACAAAGAGAAAATTTTGGAATTATTTTCAGTTGAAAATAATATTAATAAATTAAATAATATTTATTTATTTATAACGAAAAGCCTTAAACTCAGGAAATTGTTATTAGATTAAAGCTAATTTACTTTGATTGACTATATGTACCTACTTGCCTTCTTTATCATTTAGCTGATGTTTAATACAAAGAACAGTTTTGCTCCTTTATGAGAAGTTTTCTGTTCTATAAGAAAAACTCCGTTCTATTTATTAAATTACTTTCTTTTGTTTATTTTCACCTTTCTCAAAGAAAGACTATGATTTTTTATTTTTGTGATTTTTGGTCATTCATGTAAAGCTTTAAATTTTATTATTTATCAAATTCATTATTATGTTTAACAACACATAAATTCCTGTTATCCTTTTTATACTAATTATTATTTTCAAAGTGTTATTTTTTTTTTATTTCATTTAAAATTAATTTACATTAATATCAGTATTTCAATGTCAATTCATGAAGAATTTATTACTTTATATTTTGTTATAAAATTATCTCACATTTGTTTTAAAAGTATGCATTATTTTATTGTAAACATGCCATGTAATGGTCAACTCATTGCTATGAGTCCATGTACTCTTTAAGCAATAAAATATTCATTCATTCATTAATAAAATAAAGAAATCTTAATTTGGTAATAATATCAATCAAAGACAAAAGCCAAATAAAACAAATATAAATTTAAAGATAACCATTAAAACTCTAAAAGAAACTTTTCTCAAGATTAAACAGTTAATTATAAAATTATTCACATCATATAAATGACCTTAATTTTCTATAAAGAAATTATTTGTCGCAGTTAGTGGGGTGATATTTGCATAAATATCTCGCTCTATACAAAGGAAATACGGGACATTCAATAAACATATGAGCCAAGGATTCTTGGCTATAATTACAGAGAACACAAGTTGACTCCAAGTTTACCTCATACTTTACACCTTTTACTGTACACGATTGACCTTTTTTCGAATGACATTCTCACTTTGTTTTACGACCCTAATTATATCTAATGGTACCTATACGACAAATAGTCCTGATCTCCATCCTTGTTAACGAATATACCCCACTATAGGAAGACTTGGCAATCCTCTGCACGGATTTACAATCTTATCCCTTAAACAATTCAGAATTGCGGTTTTTTGTCTTTTTCAATCAATCCAGCATTCGGCTCTATCCATCCACAGCCAGCTATATCCGAGGTCACCAAAGTACCCCTTCACTTGCGAGACCAGTTGAGTTTGGTACTATTACCCACTTAAAATCTATTGCGAACAACCTGTTATAACGAATTTTAGGAATACGATTATTATAGCGACTATTTCTCCAGGTTTTTAACACTAAAAAAACTATACGTTTCGGCCTAAAGAGGCTATCCTCAGCAGTACTAAGAACAGTAATTATATTTGTTACATAATCTTATCAATAGCTTATTTATATTATTTATAGTTTATTTATGTATTAACTATTAATAAGGTTATGTTACAAATGTAATTACTATTTTTAGTATTGCTGAGGTTGGTAATGCTGGACAAAATGTCCAGTTTTTACTTTATAGTGTTAAAAAACAAAAGAAATAGTTACTAATTTGTTATTAGTATTACTTTCTCTAACTGCTGTTTACAGGAAGTATTGTAATCGGGTCAAATTTTCGATATCATGTTTTTTCACCGGACATACACGTTTTGATTTCCCTGAGTCCAAAAAAGTGGTTTTAAAAATTATGGTATGTGTGTGTGGGTTTCAAAAACAATCGCACAGAATACATCGCAAAGCTCTTACATGATATTTCATTTTCGATCCGCACAGAAACTTACCTTTCAAAATTCCTCAACCGTAAGAACCACTTTACTGAATGGATTTTAAAGTTTTTTTTTGGGCGATTTCTTAAAAAAATGGCTTTAACAATTTTCTTCAAGTTTAATATATTAACTGCACATACAAAGAGCTACAAGTTTTATTTGAAACATTTCTCTAGGGAAATTCATGTAAGAGTGCTTTTGGGGGAGAGTTGGAGTTATGTGCTTCTTCTAAAGTGCTATTTCAATTTATCATATAATTGTAACATCTAAATAATATTAAATCGAATTAAATATGTTACCAATATTTAGAGTTTGCTGAAAATCGATTAACCTGAAGTACTTTTTTTTTCGGTTTTTCTTTGACAATTTTCTTTTAACTTGGTATAAACACCTCACTTACAATGAGCTACAACTTTTTATTATTAAGTAAATATGCTTTTACAAACACTCCCATCTAAGAATTACTATGCATTTGCGCTAAATTCAGTTAGTGGTTGGCGATCAGGAAATTTCACCATCATCAGAGCTACAAAAAATTGGGCGATAGGTACTAAATCAGGTCGAAGACTCCTGATTTAAATTATATTTCGCATTGCATTATTGGTGCGTTATTGTCTGAACTAGAGAAAAAGTTATAACAAAATTTAAAATTTTGCAAAAATCGGATGCTTTTAAATATTAGGCAAAACGATATTTTCTAAATTTTCAACATTTTTATAACGCTTACTGTTTTGAGAGAAAGTATTCGTGATCGTGCGAAGTCAACTTTTCGATATTGACTATTTAACAGGAGATTATACATGTTTTTGATGTATAGTGAGTACGAAAAATTGTTCTTTTAGCACTTGGCCTATTTAATATATTGTAACGCAGCCAGTGGTGCATCTAGGAGAGGAAATAGGAACCTCAAGTTCTCTTAGTGGCTGCTAGGAAGCACTGGCGACGCGCTCTAGTTCTTTCTGGAAGGATTGAGAAGATTCTCCACCGGTATAAATAGTGGGACCGCAGAGAGTTGCGAGATTTTTTCTAGTTACAAACGAAACGTTTGTGGAAAATGTATAAAAAGTGAACAAAGTGAACTTTTGTGGTTTAAACTGTGCATTAATTATTATTTAGTGTTGTATTTATAATTTATTGTGTAAAACAATAAATTGGTGTTTTACTTATT